>VZUA01105541.1:0-30892 GCA_013401035.1 Horornis vulcanius
GAAACAAATCCAACCCCCAACAGCAGGAAACAGTAAAAGTGGACTTATAAAAGTTTAGAGTTTTTCCAAGCCTTCATAACCTTGTCCAATGTAGCTTTGATTTGGAGGGTTTTAATTTTACCCAAGCAAACTCCACCACAGCTCAAGTTAAAATGCTTTCAGCATTATGTAAATCTTCTCTTACAGAAGAGCATAGTATTTGTGTACTTTGACTAAGATTGGAATCCATTACAAAGCCATCAGGAGGCTGGTGGCCAGCAATAATATCAAGATTTGTAAGAGAAAGTGCCTTTAAATAATTAAGCAAACTTAGCCCTGTTTAATAATGCCATTTAGGGCTTCTTTATACTTTAAGCTTGAGAAAGGGGGCCAAATTATCCAGGGAATCTCCTCTCCTAAAGCTTTTGTCATCTGTACTGTATAACAAAGCAGGCATGGCTGTCTCTTCTCCACAAGAGTCTGACAGTCAAGAGCTCAGGCAATGCGGTACTCATTCTGCCCTGTTTGTTCTCTGCACAGCCCCAGCTTCCCTGTAGAAGCCTGGAGCTCAGGCCCCATTACTTACAGTGCATTTGTGTGGCTTTTCTCCTGTATGTCTCCTCATGTGGACCACCAGCATATACTGGGCTTTGAAAGGTTTCTGCTCCCGGGAACAATCCAGCCATCGGCACACAAACTCTTTCTTCTCCCCGTGTATGTGGTCATTGTTGATATGCTGTTCAGGTAGAACAGAGGTTACAGCTTAACAGAAATACAACATCAGCTGCAGCCTTATTGTAATTTCGCAATGGAAGAGCACCAGATATTCAGGTGTGAACCAGGTCCTTGCAGTATGGAAAGAAAAAGATCATCTGCCCTTCCAACTAATCACAGGGTCCAAATTATAGATACTACTGGAAGTCCACTAAGGCCCATGAATTTTTTTCTACTGAGATCAACAGGCTTTGGATCAAGCCTCAGGGATACAAGCTGATAAATGGATCCTGGATAATCTCATGCATGGCTCGACTTGTGTGATTCACACTGGGTACTGCTTTTGCAGAGCAGGGAAGCATTACTTAAGTGCTGCTCGACACAAACAAGGTTTACAAAATCGAGCCTTTAGAAACATATCCTTCAACCTGAAAAATCAACAGCATTGCTAAACCAAGTTTCCACCCCAAATTTTAACTCACTCATAGTTACTCGTATTTTCTTCCAGTAAAAGTATTTGGTTCAGTAAATGCACACATCGTGGCAGCAGAAAAAAACCCCTACACACTGTGAATATATACTCTGAGTACTGAAGCATACATCAAGCCAGTTTTTGCTGTTCTCAAGTCTGGCTCTGTCTGAATGTGTGTAAAAGTGACAGCTGCCCCAGCCATGCTCACTCACAGACTCCCAAGACCTATGTCTTTCTGTGGTTAGTGTCATCCACAGAAGTGTATCTAGAAGCAGGACAGGGCTGTGTATGTTGTACTCTTCCACAAAATTAGCTTGCTCTGTTTCTTACACTAAGTTCTAATTCAGAAAAGCATTTAAAAATGGATTTAATTCTCTCTGTGTTTGAGTGGAAACAGGCAGGTGAAGCAAGGCCAGCCTCAAAACTGTTTTTTCTTTAAGGTTTAACTGTTTGATTTTCTTTTTTTTTTTTTTTNAGAAAACAAAACTACACCTGGTCTTTCAGAGTGTTTTTTCCCACTAGGAGCTATCTGACTCATCCTCTAAGGCTCTCTTGTAGAAATCATTCCACACTGCCGTACTTCTGTCATTATGCCACTAGATGGCTGCATTACTCAGCGAATGACATTATTCCCACTAAGGTACCACCAAAAAAATCTTTCCAGTTTTTATTTGATTACAGCACAGGGATGAAATCTGTGTTCCATAATGGGCCCACAGAAAATGCAAGCCATACAGAAACTCTGTAGTTCATACTGGAACATAAAAGAAGATAATCCCAATCTTTTCTGAAGTCTTGAAATGAGTCAGAAAGCCACATAAACTCATATATGGTCAAAACTAAGCACCACTGCCATGGGAAACAGACATCCATTGCCTGTAAAAGATGACAGCTCTTTTTCTGAAACTCTACTGCCATTTCTAAGAAGTTGTTATGGGGCACAGAATGCATGAACAGAGCAGAGGTGCTGGGCAATATATGACTTGAAATCTTCAACAGTTAATATTCCTAGCGCATATCTGTAGCCATTCATAAGACACACACCTGTGGCAAAAGCATACACATGCCCTGCGCTGTGAAATGGCATCAGAAGAGTTCAGCAAGGGTAATGTGTGCTCTTTCTTGAAAGACAAAAAGTAACAGGACAAAATTAAATGCATTCAAGTAATTAATGGCCAAGTCTCTCTGTAAACACTACAGACTGTGAGTTATGTGGTTAAACCTAAAAAGCCATGAGGGGGATGCAACTTGAGTGTGTGACACAGGCTTTCCATTTGATACAAAAACCTCAAGGCTGGATCTATCACTTCACCACAGCACCTCCTTTTACCTCCTGCTGTGTGGACACTCAGGCACCATGGAGGCTCTTTCAGAGCAAATCTCAGTAGGACAGTTTTTTCTCTTTGCTCCTGCAAATCAGCTTGCTCCCTTCGCTCCAGACCTCTAGCCTTTAACAGCATGAGAATCCTCTAAAACTGACCTTTCTCATGGGCCTAAAAGTCCTTTCCTCACTCCCTTCCCAGCCCAGGCTCACTGCAGCAGTTGACAAAGCTTGCTCAGAGTGGTGATGATCATTGCCTCTCTTTATCACCACCTTACCCATCAAATACCTTGTGATCATTCTCTGGCCTCTCTCAGCTGTGGCCCTCCATAGACATTTGCCCTGCTCTCTTATTCTATCAATCCTTTCCTAGACTCTCTGATCTTCTTACAATCAAACCCCTCTTTGTGCTGTTTTCCCTCATTGCTCTGATGCTCGGAGTGGCCCTTGAGAGCTCACCTGCAAATCCATCTTTCTCATTCAATCCCTTTGAGGATCCTCACCTTTAGGGAAAGCCTGGAATAACTGAGCCTGTGATCTGCTAAACTGGGTCATTTATTTGGTTCACAGGTGAGCTGCTTAATTGCTTTTTGCAAAGGGGTGGTATTTTAGCAGACCTACAAACATGTCCAAATACTGAAAGGCTGGTCTGGAGGAAGACACTTGCTAGATACAAAATCAGCACCAGCCATGCTCCCAGGTAAGGAGATTCACATTATTTGTCATCCTGAGATTCAAACACCTTTACCTGCTCAAGTTATGATGAGAAAACTCGTCAGTCATCTCCTATGGACATATAGAAAGAACTACATAAATGCAAACCACAAACTAAACCTACACTGTGAACTTTTACCATTATCATTTGGCAGAAAGAATGTGCAATTTTTGCAATATGCTTAAAGAGGAGGGAGGTCTCACTGTGCAAACACCACCATTTAGAAAAGTTCAGAAGTTTGTGAACCCTGGCATTCAGGTTCTTTGACTCAGATAATTACCTTTGGATTTTACACGGTGTTTTTGGCTCCCTGGTCTCTATTATGAGAGGAAATGAACAGTTTTGAGCTTGTAAAACAAAGAACAGTCAGGAATAAGAGTATTATGCAAAGCAGAAGCTTTGGTACAGTACAATAAGGATTTATAGGGTTTCAATTTATAATCTGTTTGTAACCTTATTACACCCATGAAATGTCACATTCCAGGGACTAGATCAGAAGGATTTTTTTTTCCTGGTAAAATTGAATTTTGATGCAGTTTCAGGGTGTGAAAAGGCTTTTCTTTTAATTTTGTGGGCCCAAACCTGCAAGTTTTACTTATGTCTGTAATCCTTATTACAGTAAATAGGCGCATGAAAGCCAATGATATTACTCCCTAGTGTCAGGTTTGCTAGCATAAGGCTCTGAAGCACCAGCTCTGTATTATTAAGAATTTCTGACCTGAAAAAAAAATCCCCCATTAAAAGCTGGAGTTCTACAAGCTATCTCCCGTTGCACACAGCTCCAAAAAGCTGCTAAACAGGGGTCAATTTGCAGAATACCAGTCACTTTCATGCTACTTCAATGCTCATTACCAAACCTCTGCTTGTCCTGGCTCATTTTCTTTTCTTCAAAAAATGTTATTATCATCCAGTTCCAAAATACCCTAAAATGAACAGAGGGAGCTGACCTAAATAATAATTTTGGTCTCAGAATGACCTGCCTTTGAAGAAGGAAGCTCTAAGATGGATTTCAATTCCAGTGCGTAAAACCACCAGATTAATTGAAATCAACGCTGAAGTTTGCCTGTCATCTCTACTGGGCAATCTCAAAACCCAGAGGTAACAGGAAATTCAATCCACAGTATCCTGGAAGCATAAATGCTTAAATGGTAAGAAATATTATTGAAAAGGGAATGCCTTAAATCATGCATGTTATCATATAATCCATACCAACCATACCTGTTACTTGATATTGTAGCAGATGAGGTGACACTGGAGGTAGGACCTGCAATAATCTTAGTGTTCCATTTCCCTCCTCCAAGAGGTTTTTTAGAAGAAAGGAGAATCTGCGCACATCCTAGCTGACTGTATGGTACCTGTTAACAAAGGCCAAATGTGCTCTCACAGTAGTCTAACAGCAGGAGGAAAAGCCTCTCCATACCAGTGGAAAAAATTAGGAACATCAGAAAAACAGTGTCACTTCAACTGAGACTGCATCTGAAAGCAAAGTGCTATTTGGTGGCAAGAGCAGAACACTGTGGCAGAATCTCTCATTTCTGTTTTCTAACTTAGACATGCTACCCTCTAAAGTGTAGGAGAAAACTGGGAAGAGACAATGCTGTATTGGTATGATCTGGTAAGTTAGTGACAGAGTGAAAGGCATATCACCATTGCCAAAATTAGGTTTCTGTTATACAACGAGAGCTTCAGACTTTTATCTTCTCACAGTTATTTCCTTGTATTTTAAAAAATTAAAAAGGAGGTGCTAAATAACTTCTCACTAGATCTCACCACTGACATTAAGCAGAGGCAGCATTTAAACCATCTTCTAGCACAGATCCCCTGTACTATACTGCCACAAAAGTCCCTCAAATCAGCAGAGCTGCTGCATTTGATGCATAGGGGACCAAGTGCGAAAGGTGAAGAGGCATCGCAATGGAACAGCTGCTAAACACAGCTTGTCCCACAGATGCACAGGGGAGCTGTGGAGCCCACAGAGAGGACATATTCAGAGGCTGGGTCTGGCAGTACTGGACTTGCTCTGAAGCTGGTTTGGAAGAGGATTAGCTGTCCCTGACCTGCAAGTCCTGCAGGGAACACTTTTATTTCTGTGTTTTGCCTAACGAATGTAGATTTGTCCTTAAGTGCACATACAGTTACAAACAGGTTCCTGGTCATCGGGCCCATCCCCTTGCTATGGCAAGTCCCACTGCACATAATCCTGGTCATGAACAGAGCTTCAGCTTCTAAGTACCTTGGTGATCAGCTCCCTCTGTTCCCAGTGGAAGGCGCTTCTAGGAACTCACTCTTCTGCTGGTTAGCAACTAATTTCTAGCTTCAATTTATTCACAGCCAATTTAAATTCATTTGTTCTTGTGCCAACACTATCCTTTAGCTTCCCTGCAGAGTGTTTAGTTCTTTCCCCACCCTAACTGGCAGACAGCACTCTCCTCTCTGTCTTCATTTGCTAGATTAAATAAACCAGTTCCTTCTGGTCTTTTCTTCAATGACCGAGTCCTCATTCCCCTCTTAAGCTGCTTTGGCTTCAGGTGGGGAAGTCCAAGTCCTATTTGTCATTTTGTTCCCAGATGCCCCACTGCCATTTGAGGACTGTATTAGTCCATCAGTGGCTCTCTCAGCCTCTTCACCTGCTCTAGTGCAACTTCAACCTTCTTGACCAGAATAGTGCAAAGTACACCAGCACTCACCAGAATTGGTGTAAGAGAATTCAAACTTCCCTGTCACCATTGAGGCGTAAGTACAGATCTCATATTCACTTTAGACTATTACCAAAGCCTATGAGTACCTCATAGCTTGTGAATGTACCTGTCCTAACAACAAACCTCAGAAAGAGCATCTTTTACTATGGCCACAGTTGAGGCAGAGACAAGGCCCAGGAAATATAAAGGCCATATTCATAGAAGTATTTAGATCTAATTCCCACTAAAAGTAGTCACATGTTCATGAGTGGTGTGCATACTTCTGAGGTTCTTGACCTACACAGCTTGCCATGATAGCCAAGTGACTGCAAAAAGAATATCAGTGTTCTGAACAGAGACAGGGCAGCATTTAAGCAAGTCCCCAAGCTTGCTTGCTCCCCAGGGATGCAATATGCAACTTACCATTGCTCCTCATTATCATTTTAGGTAGTCAGGCAACTGAGAGATGACATCAGATGGGCCTCCCTACCACTCATTAACATCTTGATAAAGGTTGACTCCATGATCCACAGCAAGATGAACAGACAAAGGCATTGTAAGAAAGTCAGGATATAAAGGAGGTCCTGGTGAGCCAGGAAATCTCCTGTGACATTAGAAATCTCATTGTGAGGAGGAAAAAAATGCATCCCCATGGAGGGAAATCCCCAGCAGACTTCTTGGACACATTCCAATCACTGCAATCGAGTCTCTCCCTAACCTCTGTGACTCTGTTAGAACAATGAACACATTTTAATTTCCTCTTATCTGATGGAAAATAGGTATAGATCCTGTCTGTCCTGTCCATACTAAGGATTCTGCAGGCACAACCAGGCTAAACAGCCCCAAGAGACCAATGTCTCCTCCCTGCTGTTCAAGTTGAGAGTATGCTTTTGACCCTGTGTCCTTAGGGTGGCATAAGTACTTAAGCCATTTTTAGTTCCTGAGACAGAAGAAGCACTTAAGCTGCTTTAAGCCCTTATGGTGGCATAAATGCTTAAGCTGGTTGCAGTTCCTAAAGCCAAGTGGAAGCTATACCAATACATGAAGAACTCTGTACTTCCACATAGGCACATGCCTGAGGAGAAGCTCAGATAACTATTTCCAATCCTGCCTCCTTTCCTTTGGATGCACCTACTGTTATTCTGTTAGAGTTCTTGATGCTGTCTTTCATACTATATGGAAGATTTAAGAAATGCTGTTGTGACAGATCTCTGCAAACGCTGATTAGCAACATGACAATTTATACAATTTGCTGATCTAGCCCAAAGCAGGTCAGTTCTTCCGCAGTCTTGACACCTTTACTAAAATGGAACACACACAGTTAAGATCATCTGGATCTTAAAAGCACTGCACAGCAATTTCCTCAGTGGATAATGAATACACTAAATAGTCTGTGCACTGCACTTATTACCTCACAGTGTTTGATCTCGTCACTCTATCTCTATACCTGATTATCAACATTTTCCACTATTAACAAATGAAGCCCCTTGCTCACCCTAGATATGGTTGTGATTGTAAACCTAAATGAAGACTTTCATAATCAGATTTTTTTGGGTTACATGTGAGAGGAGTGTGGCTTTTTTAACAATTGTAGTGGTTTAACACTAGCCAACAACCACCTACCAGGTTCTTTCCCCCCAGCCCCTGCCAGCAGGATGGGGTGAATTGGAAAAAGGTAAAATCCATGGGTTGAGATAAGAATAGTTTAAAATCCAAAATAAAAACTATAATAGCATTAATAATGATAATGATGAAAAGGGAGAAAAGAACACAGACATGAATAACAGCCAGTACAAACAATTGAGGCACAATACCCTTGGCCACCACCTGCTCACTGATGCTGAGCATGCCCCTGAGCAGCAATTGGTCATCCCAGCCGACTTCCACCAGTTTATACCCTAAGCATAATGTTCTGTGATACAGAATACCCCTTTGGTCAGTCTAGGTCAGCTGTTCCCGGCTGTGTACCCTCTCAGCTTCCTGTGCACCTGCTCCCTGACAGAGCATGGGAAACTGAAAAGTCCTTGACTTAGAGTAGGCACTGCTCAGCAACAATTAAAACATCTGTATGTTATCAACCTTACTCTCATAGTGAACCCAAAATATAGAATGTACTAGCTACTAGGAAGAAAATTAACTCTATCCCAGCCAAAACCAGGATAAAAACATGCAAAATTATATATATGCTGCAAATATTTGTAATTCCAATGTGACTAAAAATGTTTTACTCATTAAGAAAAAAAGATTACTACGTAAAGAAAGTTTCAGTTAACAATTGGTTATTTCAAAAAGGAGTGAAGCATGTGAAAAATGGGAAATGTAACTTACCTATTTTACAAACTTCAAATTTGAACTCTGTGTCCATGACTGTTAATACTTAATTATAAGAATAAAAAGAGGCTCCAGTCAGCACTCCAGCTGAATTCATACTTGAAGCTCATTTATTACTGTGCTGCTCTGAACACCCATTTCTGTCCCTTGAGAACTGACAACAGCAGTCAATGAAGAAAGGGAGAAATCATGTAAAAATTTTGTAAAGATCTGGGGTTCAGTGCAGCACATGGACAGAGACTGTCCCTGTTTCACGGGGCATACAAGTTCAGAAGCAAGGAGTCCACAAAGGCCAAGAACAATCAAATTAATAATAACTAATGAACTTTGGCATTTTGTGGAGTTTACTGTATGCCTGAGCAGGAATCATCTTTTTGCCTCAAATTCTGTTTAAGCAAGCCATGGTGAATCAAATTACTTTCTACCTATGGGGTTGGATAAGTCTTGTTCTCTAAATGTGTAACTGTATTACTAATAAACAGGAATATGCTAATTCAAGGGACACCAGGACAGTTTCCTTTTCACCTCCCTCTTTCAGCTAAAAATATAGGTCTGATTTTTTTTATCTCTCTGCCCTAACAAGAGCAATAAAATTTCTAAATCCCCTAGAAGAAAAAAATATATTTTCTTTCTACTTCTCCTTTTGTTCTCTTGCAGTAAATCCTGTAGTCGTCTTTNTCTGTATGTTATCAACCTTACTCTCATAGTGAACCCAAAATATAGAATGTACTAGCTACTAGGAAGAAAATTAACTCTATCCCAGCCAAAACCAGGATAAAAACATGCAAAATTATATATATGCTGCAAATATTTGTAATTCCAATGTGACTAAAAATGTTTTACTCATTAAGAAAAAAAGATTACTACGTAAAGAAAGTTTCAGTTAACAATTGGTTATTTCAAAAAGGAGTGAAGCATGTGAAAAATGGGAAATGTAACTTACCTATTTTACAAACTTCAAATTTGAACTCTGTGTCCATGACTGTTAATACTTAATTATAAGAATAAAAAGAGGCTCCAGTCAGCACTCCAGCTGAATTCATACTTGAAGCTCATTTATTACTGTGCTGCTCTGAACACCCATTTCTGTCCCTTGAGAACTGACAACAGCAGTCAATGAAGAAAGGGAGAAATCATGTAAAAATTTTGTAAAGATCTGGGGTTCAGTGCAGCACATGGACAGAGACTGTCCCTGTTTCACGGGGCATACAAGTTCAGAAGCAAGGAGTCCACAAAGGCCAAGAACAATCAAATTAATAATAACTAATGAACTTTGGCATTTTGTGGAGTTTACTGTATGCCTGAGCAGGAATCATCTTTTTGCCTCAAATTCTGTTTAAGCAAGCCATGGTGAATCAAATTACTTTCTACCTATGGGGTTGGATAAGTCTTGTTCTCTAAATGTGTAACTGTATTACTAATAAACAGGAATATGCTAATTCAAGGGACACCAGGACAGTTTCCTTTTCACCTCCCTCTTTCAGCTAAAAATATAGGTCTGATTTTTTTTATCTCTCTGCCCTAACAAGAGCAATAAAATTTCTAAATCCCCTAGAAGAAAAAAATATATTTTCTTTCTACTTCTCCTTTTGTTCTCTTGCAGTAAATCCTGTAGTCGTCTTTGTTGCCTATCAATAGGTTAAATATATCCAACTTGTATGTTTAAATGCTAAAGACAGAGAAGTCCCCATGGATACGTCAATCATTGGCTCTTGTACAAAGAAAATACTGTATTTTGCTCAGAAGAGCTTTCTGTGGCAATTTAAACACAGTGAGACAGACACAATATCCTGGAGAGAGGAAAACCTGCCTTATTACATTCCTGACCCAAGAGAAAGGATCTGCCCTTAGGATATAAAGAGAATCAGTGGGGGGAAAAAAAGAGAAAAGTTATCTAATCCTAAAAATAAAGACAGTGGTTCATAATACAGCATGACCTTCTTTTAATCTCTGATATAGCAGTTATCCAGTATGGACGTGATAGAATACCAAAAGGGCAAACACAGCTTTCTCGTCAGGCTGGGAACCAACTCCCTCAGCCTGTATCTGTTTCCAGGTTTTGGATAGCTTTTTGGTAGTCTCTGGTATAGTCTGTGGAGTGAATGGAACTTATGGGATATTGCAGGGATTCTTTCCCAATAAGATCACATCTTGTTCTTGTTTCATTTAATATATATATATATATTCACGTATGCAGTACAGTTAAGTCTGTTAGCAGCAAAATGCATTCCATCAAGGGCAAAGTCAGCTCTCCCTTGATTTCCTGTGCCAGAGCATGCAGCTATAAAGCAATGGGCAGAAATTGCATCTTTATTTGATATACCTGAAAATCTAATAAATGAGATTCTGCCAGGACATCAGCATAAATGTCGTGGACATTAATCATTCCAGGTTTAGAGGTAGGCAAGGTGTTTTCATGACTCTCAGGTTTGTTTCTTCTCTGATGTTCTTTTCCATAACTGTCAAAAATAAAGTGTCTTGTTTTTATTAAGTGGGACACCAATAGGTGAAGCTGGTATAGTACAAGAATTCCAGCTTTCTTTACTCTTTTTTTTTTTCCCCAGCTGTAGAGAAGTAATTTTTCAAAGCATGCTGTCATGATAACTGAGTTTTACCATCTCCTTCAGCATTGATGCTTAGTATCACATTTGCCTTTAGCTCAAGCAAGGTATCACAGCTTCCCTATTTTAGCAATGTTATAAAAAACCCCCCAAAAAACTCGACTTGTCTCTTCAACCACCTGCCCAAGGCCCACTCTTCGATCCATGACCTGCCCAAGCACAGGCTAATCACATTGTTATGGGTTAACACAGTTTGGTTTTTTTTTCTAATTGAAAATATGGAATACCGCCCCATAAGGATCTTTTGGATTGCTTTGAAAAAGGGCAGCCCTATCAGAGGCCAGTTCTTGGCTACTGGCATGTAGTTTGACCACTAGGAAAACAGTATGCGATTTTTGGGAAATAGACTATATAGGGCTCAGGATGTGTTGGAGCTGCCTCTTTCTCTCCGGGTGAGCACCCGGTAACACCGTGTGGCCGCGGCCGCACGGGCCCGTCTGGCCAAGGCCCCGCTGCTCCTGGGCAGCCTGGCCGGGCTTGCGGGAGCCGCTGACCCGTGGGGGAGCGACCCAGCCATGCTTGGGCTCGATCACTGCAGAGGAGGGGAGGAAAAGCCCTGGCAGCAGCTGCCCGTGTCGCTGGCCGGGCTGGGGGGATGTTCCCCCCCCACTCCTTCCTCAGGGAGCAGCCCTGAGCGGCCAATGCCATGAGACCGAGGGGTGGAAGAGAAGGCATCCACCAGCCTCCACACTGGCGTGGTTTTGGAAGTTTTGCAGCTCCCGCCGGCAGAGCCCACGTGCCCCCCGCAGGCCTCTTTAACTCTTTCCTGCCAGCAGATGGAACCTCCAGAGCCCTGGCCTTTCCCGGAGCAAAGACAAGACAAAAGGACTGAACCATAGAGAGACTAAGCCTGAGACTAAGTCAGTGAAGAGAGAGTGAAAAGACTCTTTAGAGTGAAGGATAAGGAGTGGCCTTATGTAGCTGGACATTCCTGGTAAAATGGAGAATGGACTTTTTTTCCTGTAACATATAGATGCTGTTTGGGGGGGATGTGAAGTGCTAGTATAAGTGACTTGAAGTGGTGGGGGTTTTTTTGTTTGTTTGTTTGTTTGTTTTGTTTTGTGTGTGTGTTTGTTTTGGTTTGTTTTTTTGGGGTTTTTTTGGGGTTGTTTTTTTTTTGTTTGGTTTTTTGTTTGGTTAGTTTTTTTTTTTGTTTGTTTTTGGTTTTTTTTTTTCTCCTAAGGAAAAGGAGTTGAGATGAAAAGTGATTTTGGAAACAGTAGAAGAGACTCTGTTTTACAGTAGAAGGAGGCATCCTTAAACAGTACCTGTAATAAGCAGATTATGACCCATGTACAGTGTTGGAAAAGCTGCTAAACTGGGTAGGATTTCACAGACTGCAGAGCCTCTCTTCTGGCCGCTGCAGATGTTGGCATTGGAAGTCACCAGAGGACTGCTCCTCGTGTGACCGTATCTCCATGACTCAGAAGGACTCCTTTCCTAAAGGAACTGAACAAAATATTATTCTTAAATGGTAAAACTGACTGAGATTACAGGTTTTGTTTTCTTTATGTTGTGTGTAGAAAAGTGAATACTAGCAGGGGGAGAGAAGGGTGTCTTTGAAGATTTCATTTGTTGTTTTATGTGTTGTCTTATTCTTAATTTGTGTGAATGAACTATCTTTTGTAATTTTAAGGTAAACCTGTTTTGCTTTCTGAGTTCTCCTAGTCATATATAAAACTGCAAACACCAAAACCATTTACACACATTATTTGAGGAGGCTGCAGAAGGAACAGATAGTGGAAACCAAATGCTCAAGCCAAATGCTCAAGTCAGTTGTTCTCAAACAGGGACGTTTTGATTAAATCTCTGCTCTCCAAGGAAGAGCCCCACTCTCCTGAGAACTGCTGAAGCAGGGAAAGATGCCAAAGGGTTACATGGGGATGACAAGTTCATGGGGCACTGGGATGAAGGAGCCTGTAGGGCAGAAGTGCCCCTGCAGTGCTCCTGGAAGAACACAAGGGGCCAACCACAAGCTGAGCACTCCTGGTGTTTCTCCCAACACCTCCTACCTGCCTGCTGTCTATGGTACTTGCCAGCTCTCCTGGCTGCCCTCCCGGCTGCCTCTGCCACAGCGCTGCCTGCACAGCTCCTGCAGGTTGTGCTACGCGCTCCACACTACTGCATGGGTGCTGGCAAACTCTCCAACTTCCACTTGCTTCAGGATCTTTCTTGGTGTAGACTGTGTGTTTTTGAACACAGGCTGAGCTGCTCTGAGCATCTGAACTGCTGTGCTAACTGCACAAAAGCCTTTTGCTGTAGGGCTTTTCCTTTTCAAAAGGCAACATCACAGGTAGAACTCCATTTTAACTTTCAACTTCACCAAGACTTCAGCAATGCACAGAATTCACTTTTACAAAAGTTAGCTTTTATATATATCTGTTTGCCTCAGTTCTATTTTGTTTTTCTAATGCTCTTCACATTTAGGTCCCCCAATTACACCTACATTTCACCTGTCTTCTATGTAAAGGTTTTATGAGGAAAATATAGGATAATTTGGTACCTGCAGCATAACAAGAGCCCCAAAACAGACTACCAAGGAGAAACGCAGAGGGAGAAAAAAAAAAGGTGAAGTGTGTACCAGTGATAGAGAATTCAGACTTGGCTTGAAAGACCAGGGCTGGAAAAATAAATTTGACAAAGGCCATTTGCTGAAGGGTTTAAGAGCCACTGCTGACTACATGATGAAACTGTGATGTTGATCTTTACAGTGCAATAGCAAATGAAAGTGGTCTTCTTGCAAATCCTATACTGCATCCTGCAGATATCCTGCAGGTATCTGCAGATCCTGCAAATCCTTAGCCCTGCATTGATGTTCTTCAGCCTGTTCTGCCTGCTTTCCTTTCATTCTTCTCCATCACACATGCATCCAGGCTCTTCCCACAGGCTCTCTGAGAGGTGCCTACAGGCAGGAATTTTACAGCTTGAGCTGCAGGAAGAACTCCTGTCTTCAGGAAAACAGCTCTACAGCATGATTGCAAGGAGATGCAATGCCTGTTCAAGTCATAAGCTCACAAGAGGGGAAATTCACGTTGCAAAGAGCTCCACATTCCCTTCAAATCCATCAAACGTTCCTCTCTCAAATTTGCCAAAGCAGTAGTGCACAAACAAGGGAGAGGTTTTCCTACAGTTGGATGGAGAAGAAGGTAAAGACTAGCCAATCATCTGCCCTTCACTGGTTCTAATACTGCCAGTGAATGTTGTTTAGAAAATGTACTGTCTGATATTTTCTAGGAGTGGCTGAATATGGAAGGAGAGAAAACCACCCAAGGCCCAACTTCAAAATTTTCTGCTTCATGATCTTTGCATTTAGGGATAAAAATTGATTTTACGTGCAACTGCTGGAGAATTTCCAGGAAAGCCACATTAAAAATCTCCCTCACAGGCAGTACCCAAGGTGAGCAATGGCTTACTCTTCTTTACAAATCTGAACTCACATACATCTGTTTACAATCTTTAACAAAAACATACAGGACTTACCTTAAAAATAAAATTGAAAAACTTGAACTGCTCAACACTTAGCACTGCTACAGATGTTAGTATAACACACTTAAAAGCATATATTCTATTTCTGGACTTATCTCTCTGGCAAAGACAAAACACAGAGGACTCCTGCCAGCACACATGAGAAGGAAGTAATCATAAAGTGGCATTACAATAAGGTATTTCATTTTATTTGCAAATAGTATGAAGAATGAAAATACCATTCCTGCTTTTCACAGAAGCACACCAGCACACACAAGGCAGAACTAAATACTTTGGATGTTTTCCCACATTTCTGCAGAAGACAAAAAACTATAGGCCTCCTTCCTGCCACCATAACTCATCTGACTTCAATGGAAATCAGAACTGCTGTATATATTAAACCTGAAATTAACTCTTCTCTCCCCTTATTGTTTGGCTTTGATAAATTCCAGCCATTGCTCCTGGCCAAGATGCACAGATCCTGGCTCAGTGAGCTGCTCTGCTGACATGAGCTCTTATGGCAGCCTGGAGCCCGCTAAATTTGGTTGGGTCCAAACACACTGAGCTCTCTGCAGTGGAGTGGGGCTTTAGCAACCCTTCTAGTTAGTTTTTGAGCTGTGGGTTCAAACCATGCTAAAAGTAATAATAATCTCCTTCAACACAGGGCATGTTCACAAGAAAATTAAAATTGGAAGAGATTCCTAATCTTTACATTCCACAGCACAGACCAGAGTAGCAGAGCCAAGAAATAAAAGCTTAAGAGTAAAGATGCCTAGGAAAAAAAAAAAAAAGCCAGAAAGAAAGTACCCAGAAAAATATCCCAACAACTGCTTCACCAAATGAATGTATATAGGGAGCTGTTTCATAAAAACTGTAAGGCTGTAACGACAAAAATCTGTTAAAATTTACACTGCCTTTCAGTGGATGTATTTGGACATACACTGGAACCAGTTTAGAATCAACGGGCTCTTTGAGTTAAAATGTAACTGTATATTACAGCAGCTTTATACCATTTTATATTAGCAGAGACAAACTGCTTTATCCCATGAACCAATTTAGAAACCTATGAAAGGCTATAGCAAGAGAAAATAAGGAAATGCTAAAAAGCACCATTTTAACAAGATTTTGAATTCTTCCATACTCTGGGAGTGATACAATGGGTCATCTACCTATGAATAAAGATTACCAAAATATTTGATCCTTTAAGAAAATGTTAAACCACTGCCTCTTTTACTCTTTTACTCTTACACAATCCTTTGTTCCTAAAGGGGATAAATAGCAAGGTAAATATATTTAAGCAAGATATTTAAATGGGATCTGCTTTTCAAGGTGCATTAAGCATATGGGCCCTAGCACTACGCATGTATATAGGATTTGCTGAAAAACATGCATCTCCTTTGGTTTAACCTTGGACCAGATTTTGTAAAATCATGCACTTTCTTCTACTTTTAATACTTTATTAATAATTACAGCACAGCTAATACTGAGCCACTTAAAATGAAAGAAAATATATTCCTTAGCAGGATCTTCCTGTGTAAATTAATCAGTAAATCTTTCTAATTTTTTGTAAAGAGGGCCCTTTTGCTTACCACATGGACACATACAAATTGTTCATATGATTAAAATGCCAATGCTTTGTCTGCAGAAAGAGACTATTGAATAACAGCTTTTTATTTTCAATAAATGCACTTAGTGTCTCCTTATACATAAACTATGAAAGCCGCAGTTCAGATTAGAGATAATGCCTGATCCACGCGTAGCAATGAAAAGCACTAAAAACCTTTGCAAAAACTGGAAATATAGTGATTTAAAAACACAGAACACTTTTCACAGAAACTACAAAGAAAAAGGCTGACAGTGATAAGCAATCCCAAAATCTTTACTAGGCAATATATGTTTTAAGACATATTTAATCACAGTGGAGACCCTGGTAGAATAAATCCAGCCTCAGTAGCTAACAGCAGCAGCAGTGTGTTAAAGCCATGACATCCCAACTGGACTGGAGGAAGTAATTGAGGCTCTTCCTCCTAACACCTCCAAGAAACATGTCTAACAAGCTTCAGCACATGCAGCAGTTTACTGCTGCTCTAAGACCTCCCTTGTTTTTTTTTACTGGACATCCACTTAGAATCTCCCTTTTGCATCCATGCTAGGCTTAACCAGCCCTGTCACGTCCTTGCAAATTCAGGGCTAGCAAAGGTCTCTGACCCATTTTAGAAGTCAGTTTCAGGCCTTACGTTTCAGGCAGTAGCAACACAGTTACCTTCTTTTATCTTTTTTTTGCCATGGGATAACATTTTTATATCCTCTCATATGTGCCAGAAAAAGCCCTGTGCTGTATCTAAAGATGTATGTTTGAACTGTTGCAATGAAAACTGTGCAGGATTTCTTAGGAGTACATGAGAGTATCACCTAAAACACTTAGAAGAGCCAAGACCAATTTTTTTTGACCCTGCATTCCACACATTAACTTTAATTGACTTCCAGTGAACTTACAAGGGCATTTGGTAACTAAAAATCAATCCTGAATAGTCTGGTTTATCTCATAGATTCCTGTCTTCTCCTGTGTACCACTGTGGCACCATCTGAATGGGACAGACTTGCGCTGGCAGTCAACCACAAAAATCTGCAGCAGCAAACAAGAGGGCAATCCTGTATCTCTGTTAACTCCTCCTCACCCAAAAACATTTCAGAACTGGAGCCTGGTGCCTTCCAAATGTCATATAAAACACACTTCTTTGTTCAGGCTTTGTTACTAACGGTAAGTGTCAGAATCCCCTTGGCAATTAATTTCTTGGCTGCTAATCCCTTGGCTCTGATCCATGCAGAGAGAGTGGCTGCACTAGAGGGAAGCGTGCAAGGCACATGCTCTGACTTTGCAAAATGAAGTGGTCTCTTGATTTAAATGACAGTGGCCAAGCCTGAAAACTTTGTACTCACCCACTATAATGGAGTAAGCCAAGCTCACTGTTAAACACTCTTTAAAGCAGAGTATAATGTGGCAAATGGTCAAATACTGCAGGCAGGGTTTTCTTGGTTATCTGAGGCAATATTACACATAATATAGGCACAATAAAGAAATGTAAACACTACCCCAATGGTAGTGAGATAGAGGAATTGTACAACACATTGTTTGATAATTATCACTGATAACTGTTTAAAGGATACAGCCTTCACTTCACTTTAAGAAAACTTACACTAACAACAAAATCACTACATACCCACAGCGTATTAAGATTCTCTACTCTCAGCTCTAGTACAGAGGGGTACAGAACTCTTGTGGCAATCCTGCCTGATGCTGGTAACTGGCAAAACACTCTACAACAAACAGACCAGAGCTACAGGAATGCTTCTCCCTAGTAGCCAGGCCAGGTGGGATTGATCAGTTCTGACATACATATGTTGTTTAAGGTATTCAAAAAACAAAGAACAGAGAAGCTCCTATAAGTAGCCAAACTCTCAATTTTTTTTTTTCACTAAGTTTCCTTTAGTTTTAGACAAAGTATTTCACAGGAGAAAGGAAGTTGGTCCTATGCTCACATGTGCTGTGAAGAGTGAGATATTATCTTTTTAATTAATTCAACCTAAAGTAATGCAGTTTTAAGTAATGTGCTCCAACCGTGAATTCCTCAAGTTAAGAAGCATCAGAGCTAAATAAATATGGGAAAGACACTTGTCCTTTGTGATGCAGAATCCTAAAATAATACCACACAACCCTCCCTTCCTGCTAACCATACTGGATCTCCCTGGATGCATTCAAGGCATGGTTGCCCTTATCGGGCAGGAATCACTTCTGAGGCAAGGTGCTAACCAGAAGCAAAGGACGAACTTATCTGTACTGTGCTTCTCTCTGGAAATTTAGTGAGTGCCTACCCACTGCTGTATTGCTGCTGCTCTTTCTTTTCATGCTTTCTTGGCACATGTAGGAGAGAATAAAAGCCTAATGGGTGTGAGTGTCAGCACAATATAAATTGCTGCAAGAAAAAACTTGATGCATGGCTTGAGATCTGAAAGAAGAATGTCCACCATTGTTTGTGATTATGGATCACATCACAATCTAATAGCAATTTTTATTTAATCAATAATTTCCATGCTGAACAGACAGCCCTGTTACAGAGAATCGACAAGCAGGTACTGATAGCGACAAGGCTTGTTATTAATCTTTACCCTGCCAACATTTCAACCAAACTACAGTAAAAAAGCACCACCAAGATAGATTTAGAAGTAGGGGGGGGGAGGGTTTCTGTCTCTTTTCTTTCTCTTTTTCTTTCTCTCTCTCTTTCTTTATCCCTTTCTTCCTTTTGCATTTCTTTTCTTTTTAGCTACACAGTCCCATTATCCTTCTCCCTTTTCAGGTATGTAATGTTTCATACACTTTATATTCTAAGTTTATTTGAAAAACCTGGGGCTTGAATTGCACAAAAAGGCAATTCATATTAAGCAATTTCACAAATCAGTGGGACCTAGCCCAGTGCTGAGTGTTAGCCATTATAGGCTAATAAATCATACTTTCTCTTTGAGATGTCAATCGCCAAAGTGCTTTGTAAAAATGTTGGCATCTGTAATTCAGCGAAGCCTTTTCATCTTGAAATAAGATGCTCCAGACTGATAACAAGAATAATCCTCTCTTGATCAAAAAAAAAAATCTGCATTTTACCAATTAAAGCTGCTGCCAGAAGCCAAACGGAGCAGCACTGAGACTCCACTGTAGTTTATCTCTGCTAAACACAAGGAGGGATACAGTTGGAGCTTTGTTTCATTTTCAGCTTGACTACTTTATCTCACAGAGAACTGCAGCATCTCAGCCCTGCGATACACATAAGAATGGTATATGCAGACCTCATACCTACAGTGCAAGTCATCAGAGGACCCACTCCTGACAAAAGCACCACCCATTCATTTTATAGGTTAGGTACTCAACATCTTGAAGAAAAGTCACACTCACACTAAAGTTTAAGCATGGGAAAACACTAGATTTATTTCCCCATGATAAAAAGGCTCATCTGCTTTTCATTTTTTTTTTTTTCTTTCTATTAAGAGGTTACACAAACAATAGAGACTGCAAAAATGAATCCATTCAGCCCAGACCTTTCAAAACCAAATGCAGAAGCTTCGCTCATGCCTATATTTAAGTTGCCTGTCTCTGCCTCCATTTCTACATGCTGATCTGCCACTTCTGTGTCAGAAAAAGTCCTTCCACATGCAGCTGAGCCAGAATTCACAGATTTCTATTCTTTCCAGGACTGGTTTACTATGGGTAGATTTTTTGGGAGAATATGGGTGACAAAGGCAGTGCAGAGACATACCACACCAAACACATCAAGGTAGATCTCCCACTGGTTCACCCTAAAAACACAGGCTATGTAACATCAAATCACTTAAGAGAAGCAAGGCATGAAAAAGCTGAACAGAAAGAACAGCTCTGTCTAGGCGAATCTGCTTTGTCCTGGCCCCTTGGTCAGGAACCTGAAGTCCATGCACAAGCCCAGCCCTCCCTGCAGCTCTCAGGCAGCAAAATTAAGGCAGGGAGGGACTTCCCTTGACTTTCTTCTCCAAGATGTGTCAACAAGAGTCAGGAGGTGAAGAGTCAACTCCGTTTGCTGCTTTACTCTTGCCTATGTGTTTGTCACTCAGTCAGCATGGGCTCCCCTGGGACTTGGCTAGCAGCTTCTTCTCCTACATTTTTCTCCAAAACTGGAAGTCACCTTTAAAATATCAGTAACTTGGAAGAGTTCAGGCAACTCTCAGGCAAACACTTCAAGTAAGTATGTGTATCCACAAACCACCTAAATAGTGCTGTGTGATTAAAAGCACAGACCAAAGTCAAGCCCTGTACAGCCCTTTACACCCAAGTGCCCCCTCAGTATGGGGAGAGTTGGTAGAGTAACTTCCCAGGGCACAGGAGGAGCAATTTTTATCCCTACCTACAAGAGTGGAAAAGAAGTGCTGTTTAAAGGACATGTCATAGTTTAGTAACCTCTTTCAGGATACCAATTCAAAGACAATGACTTTGGCAACTCATATGAACAGAAGCCATAGCAGCAGCAGACTAACAACAAGTTTTTTTAATGCTGTAAAAGAAATGCTAATTACAGAGGAATTAAAATTAAAAAAAATGATTACATTTCTCTCTCTAAATCCCCTCTTAATACTTCACAGATTAGGGTGGATTTATTTTGTTATAAACCTTTCTCTATCATAAAAGAAATCCCCATGTTATTTTTTCCCCCTCTTCTTCTCTGTGATTCATCAAAAGCCAGACTCTAGGCAGGGAGACTGCTTATGCATTTGTGTAGTGGAGTGCTTAAGAGGACCTGAGCCAAAGCACAGCTGGCCTTTGGGTCAAGCCCACAGTGAATAAGATCTCTTCACAAGGCAGCACCGATGACTTTTAACACTGCTGGGAGGCAAAGGGCATCACGGTGACTGCCGCAGAACAAGGATGTGCTGAGAAGCACAAGCAGGGGCTGTGCCTGAGCCTGGGGGCTACTGAGGCCCCAGAACAGCAGTGAGGTCTGTCTGTGGTTACTTAACCTCAAAACCCAACAGCACTTACATGGACACCTCTGATGGGAGGTTAAAGACTTGCTTAATTTAAACAAGCCTGTGTTAGGTACCCAGACAGAAACTGAGAGAATGAACATGCTCTCAAGGATACATGTCTGCTTACCAGCTTTGCTATGCAATCTAATAAATTGCTGGCCTATAAACATTTCAACCATTCTGGCACCATTCAAAAGGATGGGCTCAGCAGCTCATAATCCAGCAGAGTAAGGTGGTGTCTTAATTCGAAATCAGCCTTTAAACAGATAATGAGAAAGAGATTTCAAAATCTAAAAACTTCTGTACAGATGTCTCTTATGATTATATTCTATAAGCTCTTCTTCCTTTCCTTTGTACCCTCACAGCTACAAAGATCAAATATATTGAGGGGATGGACAAACTGAAAAAAAGCCTTTCTATGGCACTTGCTTGCCTTTGAAACAACTCCCTGCCTTCTCCAAGTTGTCCCAATTTTCAGCCCAAGCCTTGGGGTTGTCTCATTTGAAGAACTGATTTCTTTTGTCCACAGCACTCCTTTTCCAAGTACAAGTTAGAGTCCAGAACCCAGTGAGTAAAAAATAAAACAAGGTGAAACAGAATAAAACCAACAAAACCACCTTTGCTGTTGTACGTAAAACATTCTCCTTTTGTCAGGAAAAAAATGATTACTATAATGGATTTCATGTTCTTATCTAGTCCTTTTTTCAATTTAAAGGAAACATTCCTGAACCTTTCAGGGCAGTAGCTTTCACTGCCATGCACAATGAACCTGTGAATGGGCTGAGGCTTCTCTATGTTATTGTGCCAGAGCCAAATAAAACTAAAATGAAAATGCACCAAAAATTGCCTCTGCAAAGAAGAATTAAATATTAACGAAATCCCTGAACGTATTTTGAGAAGCATGCAAACTGGGATGTGTAATTACACCCCTTTGGGATTGTAAGGGACTTGCTTCAAAAAGCTGGGACTTCACCTGCCCCATGACCAATTTGCAAGCACACCTCCAGGACCCAGAGAAAAGAAACCACTAATGCCTGAAGGATAATCTGTTTATTGGGCCAGATGTGTGCAATTGCCTCCGCTTAGGTGCAGATGACTACTCACACCACTGCACCCTGTCGCCCTGTTCTTTTTAGCCTTTTGATATTTACATTTTTGTAGTGGAGTTTTTCACAGATTTTCCTGTAAACAAAGTAATTTTTTGTAACTGTTTCTTATTGTTGACATTCCTCTCTTGGGGAGGAGAAATTTGATAAACTTCTAGTTTGACCAATGTAGTTGGAGGGGTGGCAACCTTCATCCTCCAATCCCTGGTCATTGTCCAAAATCTATATAAATCGAGGTCAAGAAATAAACGTGCCTTCCTTTGCCCTGGCGGCTTGACTGCGTGCATGTCATTCATTGCATGTCCTATAGTAACAGCACCAAGCACCTGCTTTTCTTTGGTAGCTTTGAGGCCCTTTGCTTACAGGGCAGTTTCTCCTCTTGCAAGCAGTGCACTGTGCACTGTGATGCCTGGGGAACATGTGGGTACCTGAAAAACACAAGAAGCTGCCCTCTGGTGCAAGAAGGGAACCATGTGGAGCAGTACAACCCCAGGAATTGCCGGGGTAGCGCTCCAGTCACGAGGACTTTGCAAACAGGCAGGAAGACCTCAGCAAACAGAATCCTGAATGTATGCCATTTCTGCTAGTTAAGGGCTTTTTGATCTCATCTAATCAAATTTAACAGCAACAAAAGAATTTTATTGCTGTACAGTTCAGGAGAAAACACTAACAAAAAAATAGCTCTACAGTTCTTCAAGCTTGTTTTTGAATAAAAAATAATTATCATCAAGGCTACACAGCAAGGGGGACAAGAAATAGGCAGCACTGCGTTTTTCTGATTGCCATTGTATTAATATTTAACAATAAATTCAGTAATTTCCTTGAAGGATAATTTTCTTAAATAAACTTTTATCTTTAGCATCTAACCCTTTTGCAATATTTTATTCTTAACTGATTTCTGGGGGAAAAAAGGGGACAAATTGCAACAAAAAGCAGATTTATAAATATATACAATATCTTCTTAGCTTCTAGGCACTCATATTTAAAACAAACTTGAGCTCAGCTAAGCCCAATTATAATATCTCGATGGGCAGAGAAATTAATTAAACAGCTGAATGATAAAGACCCCAGCAGCAAACTGAGGCTTTAAAATAAATAAGGTATTTTTTTAATTTTTTGAGGAGAAGAAAAAAGGGAAAGAAAGAAACCTATAACAGACATTTCAAACATCAATGCAACCAGCCTTTTCAGGAGTGCAATGCACTGTAATAAGACTACCTGGCAGGAGAATGCAGCACCAGCTCTAATGTGGCTCGCCAACTTTGTGTCTTGCTAATGTGCAACACACGCATCCTTTTGCATCAACTTCCAATAATCCTGGGATCTCAGCAGTGCAGCTCAGCAACAACCAGAACAAGGGCAGAACTTGTCAGGATTTAAGAGCTTTCAGCAAAAACCTTCAATTGCAGCCGGTACCCTATTCCATAGAAGGATATCAATTATAGATAGTGACTTGCTTTAGCAGTGCAGTCGGTACTGTCAGACGCTAGATAGACAACCATGAAGAATCATGAATCTTTCTATTAACTGTAAGAGAAGGAAGGGGGAGAGGAAGGATGGGTAGGTGTTACAAATAAGGCAGAGTGTGATGGTTTAACACCTTGCCTTTTGGTGCATGCATCATGAAAATTAAACCACGCTGAATTCTAAGTGGCTCTTATCACTCGAAAATAAGAGCGCCCGTGCCAAAATTATTTCAGTGCCAGACCCTTCTGGGTGGGTCATTAATGATTCTTTTAGGTAGCTTTTCAGTTATTTATTCATAGCAGCTCGGGTTCTGTTCATAAATTCAGTCAGAAAACATTGGGACTGCCATGCTTTCAGTAACACTCTCATTTTACACTAGTAACTACAGGACTTTGCTACAGAAATGCAGAAAACGACATCAAATGCTGACTACTGTGCACAATATTGCAATTTCTGGTGTAAAGCTATACCACATATTAAGACACGGATTTTGTTTGCATTTACCATTTCATATGTGTTATGTCACACACCACTTTGTAATGCTGATTCAACTACAGTTGATTTCAAAGTAAATCAGGACTCAAAATTCCCCAAGAAATAACAAAGCTATCCGTGTACAACAGAAAGACCAGAATATACACAAACTCATATTTCCCTTTTTCAAAAGCCATGCATATGTGCTTGTGTATACACCCTATACATAGTGGAAGTAATGACATCTATACCATGAACTGTGTACACTGTAAGCTTTTCCAAGGTCTACTCAACCTGGCATGACTAGAATTCACATAGTTACCTAATCCTTCAGGAAACAAAACAAAGAGCTAGAAACATACTTCCATCTCTTCCCCTAACACTGCAGTTCCGCTAAAACTTCAGTGTGTCGGGAAGCAAGGCTTGGATAACAGTCTCTCCTGTGCCATTGGACATTCTGGGTCTGATCTCTTGCTATTATGCATGGTTATAACCATACAGAAAGGTGGCAGATGTTATCTGGATGAATCTTGCTAGGGCAATTTAAGCTTTTTTACCTTTATCTATGCCATTTGCCCCTGTCTTAGTGATTACTACCCCACAGCAGAATCAGCAAAACTGGATGGTTATCTATACTTCTGACATCCTGTCCAGCATTGTACTTCCAAGCCTTCAAGCTCTTCAAGCTCATGCTCTGCTTAGTGTGCCAGTGGGTTGAGGATCACCAGGAGAGCACCAGCATGTGCAGCCAGGAGAGACATGGTGGCAGAACTCTGCTGCGAGATCAAGTAGCTCCTGACAGCACCAACAGCCCGATGTACGTGGCTCCGGAGCCACAGGGTGGAAGACCTTGTGCCTGTGTCAGATGCACTCCTCCTCCTGTGTTTGAGCAGTGTCTGGCATCGTGAGGCTTCCGGCTTGGTGAGGCCTCCAGCTGCTACCACAGTGCCAGGGCTGAGGAGCCAAGCGTGTGCACGGGCTTTAAGACACACACTTTGGCTGTGCCTGGTTCGGGCACACACATGAACGTGCCACACACACAGCACTCAGAACTGCGCCGACACCACAGCAATTTGTATCTACTTGGATTTGCCTACAGTATTTGGATAGGAGGCATACATGAGCCACACCACTTTTTCAACTGAGATTTTCAAGAACCTAATGCTCAGGGATGGAACACTTTCTCCCAGAGTGACATACCTAAGCAAAACCAGGACTGCCCTCCCGTGAAGCCCTACTGAGACCAGACTTCATTTCCCTAGTTGCTGCAGATGTACATCAGAGGGCTATAGCAATCAAGGGCAGACAAAACGTGCAAAAGGCAGACTGGGGCGAGTGGCCAGGCTTTCAAACAGAGTTAGATACCTAGAGCCCTTTGCAATTCTGGGCAGAAATAACTCGCTTGAGTCCCCACAGCAGGGCTCTGTGAGAGTAGCAAAAGAAATCAAAAATCACAGCCCCATCACTGAATCCTGCTGACTCTTACAGCATGATTTGTGCTACTTAAATGTGATGGTTGCCATGATGAATTTATTGTCTTCAGGTATGGAGTGAAATCTTGTACCTTGTAATCCTAAACACCATCATAACACTAATCCTAAGCCCTGCCAGAAAGAACTCCCTGTCACAGAAAAACTTTTTATATTCCTTTTCTGTGTCTAAAGAAACTTGTTTCAGATGTTGTCATTGTTCAGAAGCATAAGAAATACATTTTTTTCAGTCTTGCTGTTGATCACTACAATGCAGGCAGATTTGCTATAAAAAATCCCACCAAAACCAACGAATTAAAATTGAACTTCAGAAGAACTAAACTACCACCCTGTCAATTTAATTAACTTTAAAATACAAAACACAAGCTATTAGCCAACATGCTCAGTGGACTTCCATTAAATTTCACACCTGGAACATCAAAAAAATCCTTTTTCTTTTTTTATTGTAAGGGTACCTTTTTTCTGAATTTCTCTTTTATTTCATATATTTTTCTGTATATTATATCTCATCTTTACTGGGATCATTTCTGAAAACTGAAAGGTTTGGCAGGTGTCATAAAGCTTCAGCCGTACAATTGCTAGCAGATACAAAGACTGTGCCTATGCAGAGCCCCATATGATGTCATTTGGTTTGTTTGCATGGAAACAATTCAAAGACCAACATTTGATATTTTAATTTAAATGTGTCAAACCACTTGCAGAATCCATTCATATGGCATTTCTTCCCCAAAAGGTACTGTGACACCAAAACAGTTTCTCCTCACATTTCCATTTGGCCTATTCAAACGCTAGGGAATTATGTGCAAAATGTCTCAAAGAATTCTTGGAAAAATGACACATTTTGGGTATGATTTTAGTTGTTGATAAGTCATTCATTTATCATTATTGTTGTTACTGCTGCTGCTACTACTTAATAATAACAAGAACCTGAAAATACATCTTGATGAATAACAGCAACACTAAGAGATTCTCACACTCCAGCAAATGAAAGCTGACATTGCTTTACTGAAGTCAGCTTTGAAGAATAAGTTTACCATTTGGCATAGTGCTTAGAAATACGTGGTGGGTTTGTTTTTATTAATTTTGGGTGACAAAGTGGATTTTTTAACTAGCTATTTCAGAAGTACTAGCCACATTCTGCAACAGTTTTTGCATGATCTCCAGTAAAGTATTAAACAGTTTTCTAAGCTGAATACAATTCTGTCACACTGCTCATTTGCTAAAGATGTTCCTCTCTATTCTGTACTAGGAATTCAATTTTTTTTTTTTTCAAAGTATTCACTATGTTCTATGATGCCAGTAAATAACAGAGATACTGCTAGTTAAGGAGGTTAGAATTGCAGGGGACTGTACTTGTCAGGTTGTATTCTGAATTTTGCTCACTTTCTATCTCACAATACTACCAAACAGTAGAAATTGTTTATTTGGGAGAGGTGGCAGAGAGGAATAAAAAACAAGGGAGATAGAATTAATATTTGGTGTGGCACAGAAAAGATTATACCATTTGCTTTTGCTAAAACAACTGAAGTAACTCAGTCCTCATGTATTTATCCAAATAATCCCTTTCAGTTTACACACAACAGTGAAACCTCTCTTAGGGAAAGGAAAAAATTCCCCCTCACCCATTGCTACTATTACAGCCCCTTTGGGGAGAAAAAAATCAAACTTGGCTAAAGGTTAATAATCATTCATGTCCAGCTTACTATTACTCAATAACTATCAAAGTCTCTAACTCAAAATAGCGTTTGCTGGCTTACAGGATCAGAGCCATTACAATCTCTGTGGAAGACTTTATTGAATTTTACACTAAGCTTTAGCTGACTGAACAGGTCAAGCACTGTGGCTTTGAGTTTTCTTTATTCTCAGAAACTCATAAACCCCTCTCCAGTTTGCAGCTCTGTTAGCTAAGAAACTTGACTCAGCATAGGGTCAGAGAACCTAACCCCCATGAAAAAGGTCGCATAGTTTTAAAACCTGGTTCCTGAATACCATTAACTTACATGCACTAGCTGTTCCTGTGTGTCAAACTCCCGGGAACAGCCTTCCCAGTGGCAGTTTGTCTCATAGACCACTTCAGGCTCCTGTTTGCTTTCATCTTTGTCCCCTTCCTCTTTTACCAAGGTCATTCCTTCTGGCTGTTCCTGGAGAGAGGAAAAAAACCAGGGGTGAGAAGAAGAGAGAGGAAATTCTGAAACTGAGGAGGAAAAAAAGTGAATTACTTCGGCATTAAAAGAAAGATGATGGGTGGGGGTGTGTGTGTGTGTAGGAGGCGGGGGAGGGAGGACTATTTTACTCTCACTTCACTATGCTACTCCATTCTACAAAATACAGAAGCCCAAAACATGCCTGATAAGCCAGAAGCCATTTGAAAATTATACATGTAAAATAAATTCTTCGTTCCCTTTATATTTCAATTAAAAATAAATCAAAATGGCCTTCCTTCCCTCACACTTTATTTAAGTCGTTTATTATTTGTGCACCTGGCTTTCATGATTCAGTGGGACCACTAATGTGAAAAGCACTATTCAATATAGTTGAATTAATTGTAATCTGATTTTAACATTAGGGTTGGACAGAAATTGCATCACTAGTAATCCAGTGTGTTTCCATTGTTAAAACAATAACAGGTTTGCATGCTAAAACCTTTCCATAATCAGATTGGCAATTTTTGAGTTACTTGTTAGTCCGTTTTTGCCCTTAGCATGTGCATAAAAGAGGTGAGTAGGGGAAGAAAGTATTTAATTTTGGGCTTAGATGTCCCAGCTCCAGTTCATCAGGGTGCCTTATTCTCCCCATCTTGTTACTTGCTGAAGGTAAGAGTCAGATGTCTGTGTAAACATTTGGTTCAGATTATGCACTCCTGCTATTTTTCCATTTCAAACCTGCTGAAGGATTTAGGCAGACCTCTGCTTTGTTTTCACGGATTCACTCACAAGACTGAGTCTCTGATTCTCATCTCCCCTGAGTCACTGTAAATGAATAGTCACTCTACTAAAACCAGTGGCATTAACTGGTATAGAAAGTACAGCAAACGAGACTGTAGCCCAGCACTGGGGCTCAGTGCAGTACAGCACTAAGCTGGAAAAGTCAAGGTGGCCTTAAGTATTTTTGCTGAACAGAAAACATGTCCTTAATAAAGACCTGAATGTCTCGTTCACTTCTCCATGGCAAGCAAAGCATTGAGCATGCTCTGACTGGTCAGAGGTGCCTCTCCATCAGCCTCCCTCTCTGCTTTCATCCTGCCACAGAACCTGCACCCCAGGTGCCACTCCCATTTAACCCCAGCTACCCGTGTGTGCAGCACACAAAGTGCAAGGAGCCTGAAAACGTGTGTCACAGGAAAGGTGCATTCTCCCTCCAGCAGCAAGAGAGAAGGCTCATGACTGGAACCTGGCTGCCTACCTGCATGCTTCCTGCTCCCGGGCTGGGGAGGTCCTCGTCAGGCTTTATCTTGGAGCGCTTGTTGTGCATGGGGTCTCCTGTGCTGCTCACTGCAGATTCACTTGTGGGTTTATTCTGCTGCAGACAGGTGGGGATTTTTCCCCCCAGAAGAAAACAAAATTAGACTGTGATAAATATGTGGCTCCAAACAAAAATATGCAGCATGTGCTCAGCAACTTTGTATGGAGAAGCTGCACTGTTAATTATACTGGATATGCAATTACATTGTTCTTCAATTACATAGCATTAACTCATGGAAGAGCTGCATTGCTCAACCTTGTAGTGGAGCAGGGAGGGAGTGGGAAGGAGAGCATTTGATGTAATTGCCTGCTACAAACCAATGCTGGTTTTGTTAGAGCAGTGAGAAATAGGAAGAACTTGATTTTCCACATAGTGACGACTTTGGAAAGGGAATTTTGAAAAGGAAAATTACTGCATACTCAAATAAACACAGAAGAAACATTTATTTTTTCACACTTGAAGGGAAGGTTTTGCATTTAATATCTGCACACAAGGTTTTAGCTCCTTCACTATTTTTTCCCATTATAATGGGCGGATTACCTTTTTTTCTCATTATAATGGGAAGAAGAACTAAACACTAGCGTGAGACAGCCAAAAAACCCCAGATGAAGGCCTGGATTCTCACAAGTTAATACCAAAATAGCTGACATAAACAGGCCAGAATCTTGTTTTTCTCTGGTTGTGCTCGACTGAGCACCATTATCTACACCTGCAAATGGATCTTGAAGGAATCCAGAGATCTTTTAGAGATATCTGAACTTGCAGGGACCCCACAAAAAATCAATATGTTTTCTACAGCAGTATGTTCTTCCTCTACGTTTGTAAAAGCTAGCTAGGAGATAAACAGCTTCCAGACTGATAAATAACCTATCCCAGGTCATCTAGAAACAAACAGCACTAGTTAGTAACAGGCAAATCACAAAGCATGATAAATTCCACGTTAGGGGCCTGATTCACTGCTGCTCATTCCCAGCTTTCGAGAATACACCTTACTGAAATGATTAATTCAAACTCAGTAAGTCAAATTTTTCACAAATCAGAGAAAAAACCTTCAATCCTCTTCACTGTCTTTGAGTTACTGTCTTGCTCACAGAATTACTTGCTTCAGGTTACTCACAGCTGTACAAGGAGTGCAGAATATGACCCTGTATATCCTAGGGTCAGCCTGATATGAAAATGTAGGTGGTAATTTTTAAAACATTAGTGTTTTGATGTGTTTTTTTCCCTTTTCTTACTGCCCACCTCTAGTAGGTTCCTGTATAAGATTGAGGAGAGACAGTATGGAACGAGAAGTTGCTGCAGTAGACTGGAATATTTATGAGGACTACATAGCACATTACCAATCAGGAACTGCACCAACACTCCTGTGATTCACATTACAGTGACTGGAAACACTAGAGCTACAAGAAAACTGTTATCGAAGGGCCTCAGTGACAGTGGTTATTAATTGCTGTTGAGACAATGCCATTTATTTAATTTTTAAATTAATGGGGTGTAAAGGTTTCTTTTGTTGTCTCTCACCTGTGTGGACTCAGAAGGTCCAGAGCTGACCTGGACAGGGTTCAGGACACTGGGGATGCCGGGGATAGGTCTCTGGGTAGGAAAGGTTGGAGCAGGATGGATGAGTGGAGGGCTGTGTCCAAAGGCTGAACCTAGGGTTTGCTGACGACTTATAATTTGCTGATGCATTTGCTGGAGGGATACTGGTGTAGGAGGGTATGTGAAACTCAGAGCAGGGCTGAATTTGGGAGAAAAAGGAGGGAAAAGATGAGGATCATTACAGTAAGGAACCATACAGATTAAAACTTTAAAATATGTTTGATATCTTTAAACTACTTGAAGCCAGATTTTCCCCTCCCCCTCATATCCTTCATGCCCCAAAGGATGATAAATCCTGATTTTAAATCCAGAGTTGCCCTGGATTTACTAGTGAGTACAAAAATGATACCATAACAAAACATAACATTTTTTCCTAACCTCTACCAGGAAACCACAGAAAGCTGACCGAAATAAAATTCAGAAAAACTGAAATAAAAGGCAGGCAGTTCAATAAC
>VZUA01105546.1:838-20470 GCA_013401035.1 Horornis vulcanius
TTTATTCTCCAGCTCTGTCCAGTCTCTGTTCCAGGTCAGCCTTTTAAGGCATCAGAGGAATGGGAATTATGTGTTACATTGTGTTGTCTTGCATTTCATATGTCTCTTCCTCAAGATGTCTTGCAAACTGCACAGCACACCAGTACCATAAAGCTCTAGGATCTGGAGCATTGCCTGCTCAGCTCTGGAAGAGCTTGCCTGAAGGGAGCTCCAGCTTCATACCAGTCGAATACCATCAGCTATAGGAGAGCTGCTCCTTTTTCATAGTATAGTACTTCCCCTCTGCTCTGCAGACAGGCTGTGACAGTTGGGATTGTTCAGCCTGGAGATGAGAAAGCTCCAGGGAGACCTTTGAGGCACCTGTAGTGCCTGGAGATATTGAAGAACCATGTGGATGCAATCCTGTGCCATGTACTCTAGGATGACTCTTTCTGAGCAGGAAGTTGGACCAGATGACCCACTGTGGTTGCTTCCAACCTGACCAATTCCAAATATTCTGTGAATAAAGGGGCTCCAAGACAGCTGGAGTGGGACTTTGAAAACTGACCTGGAGTGACAGAAAAGAGGGAACAGATTCCCACTGCCATAGAATAGAGCAGGTTAGATGGGATATTCGGAAGAAATTGCCCACAGAAGCTTTTGCTGCCTCATCCCTGGAAGTGTTTGAGGACAGGTTGGATGGGGCCTGGAGTAACGGCCCTTCCACCTGGTCTAGTGGCCCATGGCAGAATGAGATAGTCTTTAAACACCCTTCCAGTTCAAACTATTCTGTGATTCTATGATTCTGTAAGTAAAATTAGTGCTGGAGCAGCAGCATTCAGCACTAAAAGCGACCTGGGCGGGCTGCTGGCTTCCCTGGGTGAAGTTATACTGGTTTAAATCAACTTAATAACTAGCTGGGGACTGTGTTGGCAGAACATACGCAAACCCTGTTGTTCAGCCACCTTGGGCTAAATTAGTTTCCTTAGCCATGGAATCTCTGAGATACAGAGCCTCACAATTATAGAAAGTTTGTGAAACTACACTTTATCCAAACTTTTATAGAGGGACTCATCATTAAGAGAATGACTGGTCTGGCTGACTTCTGTGGGAGGGATTGGATGTGTAGTTAAACTGGTTCCTGCAGCTGAAGAAGAAGGGAACTTCCCCATGGGCTGTTGAAACAGCACACAAGGAACTTGGGTTTTGGATTATATCAACACATTTTACTTCCTCCTATCGTGACAGGCCAAACCAGTAAAGAGTTACTGATTTTACATTGAAACCAGTTCTCCAAACTCGTCTCCAAAATAGTTGGGCAAAGTATAATTGGGATAATAGAGCCCAGGATAATAACAGTGTTGAAGCAGGTATTATTGCTAGAGGTTGCATGAATAGCACTGGAGAGTAAGACATGCCTAAAAGAGGGGAATGGACATACAGAGAACATACAAAATACAGGGGTGAATTCTTATGGATAAGAAAGCAGAACTGTGGAATCACAGAGAAACTGAAGTTGGAAGAAATCTCCCCTTCCAACCCTCTCCCCTTCCACCACGCAGCTCAGACTTCCTTGGAGAAATATTTGGGGCTTGAAGATGCATGACTAGTCAGCATCTCTGAGCACTAAATCAAGATTAACAGTTTCATGAAACTTAGCTGCCAATGCCTGCATATTAACAGGGCTTAAGAGAGGATTAAACCAATTTTAGGAGTAAAAGAACCTTGAAAGCCTGTTTGTTCCTCCCTTGGTAGAGACGGTGTAAGTTCTCCATCAGGAGGAGTACCACCAGGGCATGGATTTTGGGTGGCACAGAGGGGAGGAATAAACTACTGGGAGCAGACCTGCAGCAGCCTTTGCCCCACTGGGTGAGTCATTGCAAAATCTGGGTGCAGGGGCAGAGGGGTCATGAGGAAAGGGAGAGTAAAGTGAACAGAGTAGGAAACAGATGCTACCAAACAACTGTTTTGCATAGGATTTATGACAGTTCATGGAGTCAGAGGCAAGGAGGGACCATCAGCTCATGCAGGCTGACTTCCTATATTTTGGTTCCATCCTGTAGTCTTGGGTGCAGACTACTCCTACTCCATTCACAGTCCCAGAGGGTCGCACATCTCTGGGCTCCCAGGTTGTGCTGGAGAAGCTCAGCTCTGTGGCACAATTTGGGGTGATGGCTACTGCAATTTGAGCCCTGTGCAGCTGTTCAAGGAAGCAGAACATTTGGCTCAAGAGGGAGATTGCTGTGGAATCCCTTGGGAGGAAACAGTTTATCATTATAATCCAGAAAAGTCTGGAGGCTGGATTTCTTTCTTTTTTTTTTCCAGTTTAAATAAATGTGGCTTAGATGTAAAATGTTGTGATCTGCAGAAAGGTTTTTGACATTTCTTTCACTGCTTTGAGCTCTCCTCAGCACGATTGTGTGAGTGTCCAGTCTCAGCAAAGACTGACAAGGCAGAAAAGTGGGAGGCAAAGGAATGGAAAAAAACCACCCCCAATTCGGCACAACTGCAAGTGCAGGTTCACAGCTATTGGGAGATGACAAGACGCCTGCCAAAACAAGAAATGCTGGTTTAGAAAGAGCAGAACTGTCTTGTGCAGACTCTGCTGAAAGGATCTACCCTGAGCACACAAACCTGGCTGCAGCTGTGTTTGAGAATGCAGACTGAAAACAGAGCGGGCTCTTCCGCAATGAGACACGCCCCAGGGGTGTCTTTATAACAGGATTGTGTGTTTTAGAAATAACATTGGATAGGAACATTGTCTGGGAATCTGTGAGTCAGCCAGTGTTTGGTACTCACAGATAAATATACTAATAAGCACGTGGAATAATACCCACCTTGAAGGAACAGTCTCAGCTGCTGATATGGCCAACATGTTTGCTAACAATGCACAGAGATTGGCATTAGGAAGTTGTGGGTAAGTCCTGGACAGTCAGGGAGAGCCAAGAAAATGCATTCCTTCGCTGAATTGTGCTCCAGCAATGAGTAAGTGGTAGTGGCCTATCTGGAGCCTCAAATGTCTTCCTTGCTCCAGGCCAGAAGTGCTGCATGGGCTACAGGTTACTTGGTATTTTATGGATAGCCTCTGTCCCAAAGGGTAGGACTCACCTCAGTCGGCCTGTGAAACTGGCAGCAACTGGAAGATGCTTAGATGAGATTTCAGGAAGAAATTCTTCCCTGTGAGGGAGGTAAAGCAGTAGTACAGGTTGCCCAGAGAAGCTGTGGCTGCCCAATTTGTGGAGTGCTCAAGGCCAGGTTGAAGCAACCTGGTCTACTGCCTATGGCAGGGGGGGTTGGAATGAGATTATCTCTAAGTGCCCTTTCACTCCAAACTATCCTGTGATTATGTCTTCTTCTGAGGCAGTCCTAGAGGTGTTTTCTGTACTCAGTAGAGAATTGATCACAAGTCCTATGTGGAAAGGCTGAGGGACTTGGGATTGTTCAGCCTGGAGAAGAGGAGGCTCCAGGGAGATCTTATTGCAACCTTTCAGTACTTCTAAGTGGGTCTGTAAGAAAGATGGGTACAGACGTTCAAAGGAAATTTTGTCTTTGAAACAGGAAATCAAAACTGTGCCGTGCTTTGGTCTGCAGGTGAGCCTGAGCGAGATCCAATTATCTGTTGTGTTTGGAAAGCCTTTAGACACCCAGGAGAGAGTACACACCACAGGGTGCAATGCAGACAGCAATGTACAGCAGCTCAAAAAAACTCTGTAGATTTCTGCAGTTCGTAGAATCCCAGAATCATCTCATTCCAATCCTCTGGCATGGGCAGTGACACCTTCCATGAGACCAGGCTGCTCCAAGCCCCGTCCATCCTGGCCTTGAACACTTCCAGGGATCCAGGGGCACCTGGACACCATCTCTGGGCCTCACCACCCTCACATGGTTGAATTTCTTCCCAATTTCNCACTTCCAGGGATCCAGGGGCACCTGGACACCATCTCTGGGCCTCACCACCCTCACATGGTTGAATTTCTTCCCAATTTCTCCCCAGTATCCCATCTAACCCTGCACCCTGTCAGTGTGAAGCCATTCCCCCTTGTCCTGTCATTTCAGACCCTTGTTCAAGGTCCCTCTTCAGCTCTCCTGCAGCCCCTTTAGATGCTGAAACATGCTGAAAGGTCTCCCTAGAGCCTTCTCTTTTCCAGGCTGGACATCCCCAGCTCTCCCAGTCTTTCTCCAGAGCAGAGGGGCTCCAGCCTGTAACACGTGTGTTAGACATCCTCATACACATAACAGGTGTGTTTTCAGGGCCTCAGCCGAGATCAGAGGTCTGGTGTGCAGGATGTCAAACAGAAGATGTTTACTGCAGGAACTCTCCTGCAGCCCCTTTAGATGCTGAAACATGCTGAAAGGGCTCCCTAGAGCCTTCTCTTTTCCAGGCTGGACATCCCCAGCTCTCCCAGTCTTTCTCCAGAGCAGAGGGGCTCCAGCCTGTAACACGTGTGTTAGACATCCTCATACACATAACAGGTGTGTTTTCAGGGCCTCAGCCGAGATCAGAGGTCTGGTGTGCAGGATGTCAAACAGAAGATGTTTACTGCAGGAACTCTCCTGCAGCCCCTTTAGATGCTGAAACATGCTGAAAGGGCTCCCTAGAGCCTTCTCTTTTCCAGGCTGGACATCCCCAGCTCTCCCAGTCTTTCTCCAGAGCAGAGGGGCTCCAGCCTGTAACACGTGTGTTAGACATCCTCATACACATAACAGGTGTGTTTTCAGGGCCTCAGCCGAGATCAGAGGTCTGGTGTGCAGGATGTCAAACAGAAGATGTTTACTGCAGGAACTCTCCTGCAGCCCCTTTAGATGCTGAAACATGCTGAAAGGGCTCCCTAGAGCCTTCTCTTTTCCAGGCTGGACATCCCCAGCTCTCCCAGTCTTTCTCCAGAGCAGAGGGGCTCCAGCCTGTAACACGTGTGTTAGACATCCTCATACACATAACAGGTGTGTTTTCAGGGCCTCAGCCGAGATCAGAGGTCTGGTGTGCAGGATGTCAAACAGAAGATGTTTACTGCAGGAACTCTCCTGCAGCCCCTTTAGATGCTGAAACATGCTGAAAGGGCTCCCTAGAGCCTTCTCTTTTCCAGGCTGGACATCCCCAGCTCTCCCAGTCTTTCTCCAGAGCAGAGGGGCTCCAGCCTGTAACACGTGTGTTAGACATCCTCATACACATAACAGGTGTGTTTTCAGGGCCTCAGCCGAGATCAGAGGTCTGGTGTGCAGGATGTCAAACAGAAGATGTTTACTGCAGGAACTCTCCTGCAGCCCCTTTAGATGCTGAAACATGCTGAAAGGGCTCCCTAGAGCCTTCTCTTTTCCAGGCTGGACATCCCCAGCTCTCCCAGTCTTTCTCCAGAGCAGAGGGGCTCCAGCCTGTAACACGTGTGTTAGACATCCTCATACACATAACAGGTGTGTTTTCAGGGCCTCAGCCGAGATCAGAGGTCTGGTGTGCAGGATGTCAAACAGAAGATGTTTACTGCAGGAACTCTCCTGCAGCCCCTTTAGATGCTGAAACATGCTGAAAGGGCTCCCTAGAGCCTTCTCTTTTCCAGGCTGGACATCCCCAGCTCTCCCAGTCTTTCTCCAGAGCAGAGGGGCTCCAGCCTGTAACACGTGTGTTAGACATCCTCATACACATAACAGGTGTGTTTTCAGGGCCTCAGCCGAGATCAGAGGTCTGGTGTGCAGGATGTCAAACAGAAGATGTTTACTGCAGGAACTCTCCTGCAGCCCCTTTAGATGCTGAAACATGCTGAAAGGGCTCCCTAGAGCCTTCTCTTTTCCAGGCTGGACATCCCCAGCTCTCCCAGTCTTTCTCCAGAGCAGAGGGGCTCCAGCCTGTAACACGTGTGTTAGACATCCTCATACACATAACAGGTGTGTTTTCAGGGCCTCAGCCGAGATCAGAGGTCTGGTGTGCAGGATGTCAAACAGAAGATGTTTACTGATCCCCAGCTCTCCCAGTCTTTCTCCAGAGCAGAGGGGCTCCAGCCTGTAACACGTGTGTTAGACATCCTCATACACATAACAGGTGTGTTTTCAGGGCCTCAGCCGAGATCAGAGGTCTGGTGTGCAGGATGTCAAACAGAAGATGTTTACTGCAGGAACCTCAGAAGTGAGCAGCAGGAAGGACTTGGCCAATGGAGGAGCCAAGCAAAGAAGATGAGAGGAATGATGAGCATAGAACTGAAGAGTTGTTATTTTTGGAGACTTCAGCAAGAGGTGATCTTCCAGGCACTGTAGGGAGCAGTGCATGGGCAAGAATGAGGAGCAACTTAAACAAAAAGCAGGCAAAAATGTCAGCAAAGGGCTGCAGCTATACGGAGAATGGAGTGACAGTTGCAAAGAAGGTGCTTTGTTTGGTGCAGGCTCAGACTATGAGGCAGGGGAAGGATAGAGTCACAAGAGCAATGTGTTTGAGAAATGAGCTGGGAAGATGATCCCAGCAGCAATGGAGGAGTACCAACATGCTCTCAGAGGTGTCACAGATAACCCAGCTCCTCAGATCGCCTTTCAGCCCTTTGGCTCACACAGAAACCTCATGACCACGTAAAGTGTCTCTTTTTCACAATAAGCCCCATTTTATTTTTGTTATTCTGTCACCCTCCCTATGCTTAGAAATGAATGGATTACTTTGGGGGCAAAACAGCAAGAAAGAGGTGATTCACCTGCACACAGAACTCAAGGTAAAGAGAGAGAAGCATGAGGGGAAAATAACTCACCTTGTGATGAGAGGAATTATAAGTGGGAACCAGGGGGTAAATAATGGGAATTTTCATGCTGGAGTAATTTTAATGACACATAACAAGCACCTTGCCATAATTAAGTGCTAAGAAATAACGACCTACAACAAGTGATCACATTATAGTCTCAACTGATGGTGTAGCAACCTTGATATCCGTGGTGCCAAACCAGGATATTCACAGGAGGATTAACGAGCGGTTAAAACACGAAAGCTCCTCACCAGAAGGGTTTCTCCAGGAAATGCCTGCAAGCTCATTTGTTGTTACTTAAACAAAGAGAACAGTATTGTTGAATATGAATATTTTTATATTGTCTTATAAAAATGTCAGAATAAAGGTGAAGAGGAAGTATTTTACAGCAAATACCCAGAGGCAAACCTGTTTCCTGCATAATTTGCCACAGCTTTAAGACCCCAAACACCCTAATTTGCCTACATATACCATACTGTGATCTGTGATTTCTGACACCATTTTAGGAAGTCCCCTGCCATGGAGGAGGGTTATTTCATTAAATCATGGAATAGGCCTTTAAGATCACCTAGTTCCAAACCCCTGCCCTGGGCAGGGATGCCACTCACTTGATCAGGTTGCACAAGGCCCTTGATTTCTTCTAAAGCTGTTTTGTGAGGGATGTCAGTATATCATTCTCATTTCTATATTCTTTTTCCTGGAGTGAAAATGTATTCACCTTCTTCTGCCCAATCTCACAGAGCATAACAAACTCCTGCCTGATGGCTAGAAAAGTTGCAGAAACTTCTGAGGAACACCTCATCCAAGAATTGGGACTGCTGGTGTTACTCTCTTCAGCCTGGTATCTCATATTAGAAGAAAAGGATTAAAAAGGCTTAGAGGGGGTAAGTGGTCTTGTGTTTGGATAAGAATCGCTGTGAAGACAGTGATTAAATGTTCCACTGTCCATTTGTAGAGGATTTGCCTTGTGGGGAGGTCATCCTATAAAAGTCACCTGTCTACCTAGGAAGTGCTGATGGCTGATGAAGAGGCACGGCAGGAGGGTGGATGAGGGTGACTCAGGAGCAAGGCACTCTCAGAGAAATTAACTCTCTTTGTAGACATTGAGATAATTAACTTCTTATAGCCTCTGTCACCCAGGACTGAGATCTGTTACATGAGCTCAAACTCCACTTAGGAGACAGTGATGGACACTTCACATGGGGTGAAGCCATGGGGTTTCAAGGATCGTTGGCCACCTCTTGTCTCCAGAGGGAAACTGACTTCAGTTTCTGACATCTGATGGGTGGAGAAACCACTGAACCAGCATCAGTGGAGATGACCAGGTGCAGAAGTGACAACTATTTAGAATCATAGAATCACAGGATGGTTTGGGTTGGAAGGAAGTTAAAGAACATATGGTTTAACCCCTTCCCATGGGCAGGGATACCACTCACTAGATCAGATTACTCAGGCCTCCATCCAACCTATCCTTGAAGACCTCAAGGGATGGGGTCATGCAAAACCTTGTTGAGAAGGCTCAATATATTAACTGGAAAATCTCTTCACAGTGCCAGTGGTGTTCCTCAGTAGGTCTGCAAATCAGAGGACCTGTTTGTAATATGTGAATCTTGAGAACCTCAGCCCTGGGGTGCTCTGATGTGTGTGTGCTGCCCTAAGCCACTGTACAGAAGCCATCAAGTTGGGATAGTTCATCACAGAGAGTTCAGGTCACCTTCACTTTGGCCTGTCTCCACTACAGGGTGACAGAATCAGGACTAAAACCCACAGATGGATAGAAATTGGCCTGTCAAGTCCTCTGCTTTCCAGCTTCTTCACTGCTGAGTTAAACCAAGCTACATGTGGGCAAATTCACAGAGAGCATCCCCAGAGCTCTGTCAGCACCCAGAATTCATAGATGCTCCCAGACATCTTCTGTCCCTCACATCTTCTGTAATTATGCACTGGCATCACTAGTTTCTGCACCAAATGCCTGGATCAAAGCCACAGGTAGCTTTTCCAGGTTTAATACTAGGAAGATGTTCTTTACTATAAGCATGGTGAGGCCCGGGCACAGGTTGTCCAGAGAAGCTGTGGCTGCCCCCTCCCTGGAACTGTCCAAGGCCAGGCTGGACAGGGCTTGGAGCACCTGTTCTAGGGGAAGGTGTCCCTGCCCATGGCAGGGCAGAACTGGATGGTCTTTAAGGTCCTTTCCAAGCCAAATAATTCCATGATTTTATGAAGGCTGCAGCACACTTGCCCTTGACACAATGCATCACAGTCCCATGACTTATCTCATGAATCTACTTTTGTCCAACGCCCAGATGACAGAGGTCTTGTAGACACAGGATAAAGCCCTGTAATTTCCCATCTCCTCCTGATTACCCCTGATATATCCCAGCTCCCTGATGCTAGTGGGAACACACTGCAGTCCACTCCAGCTAGCACCAGCTACCTACAGCCCCAGGAACCTTCTTTCCTTTCCAGCTTGCAAAAGCCTGGCCACAGCACCTCAGGTATCCAGAAATCCCCCATTTTGCACACAAGAGACCGTCCCCTCTGTGCCTTGCACTTATTCTTCCCCAGCTGACCCCAGCCACAGACAAGTTCCAGCAGTTTCTCTTTGCAGGATTTTTCTGCAACATTTAAATCAAGTGCATGAACTACAGGGAACAAAGCCTTTTCCACCAGGAAACGCCCTTGAGAAGGCATCTGCTCTCATCGAATTCACAGCCTCATGGCTTCTGGCAGCCCTTGTCTTCCCCAAAATGCACTCAGCTGCTTCTGAACAGGACGTGCTATAGGGAGGTAAGGTAAAAATTCGTTGTATGGGATTTGGTTTCTTTCTGGCATAGGTCAGAAGAGAAGAAGGGAATGAAAAGCTTAGGGAAATCAGACTTGGCTTTCCAGAGCAGAGCATCTGAGTGCCTCACTTCTGCATCCAAGTGCCTTACTTCCCTGCCTCGCTCCCAGCATTCAGCCAGCTCAGCTCTTGGCTCAGCTCTAGTTGAATGCAGACATATTCTTTCCTGTGAGGGTGGTGAGGGCCTTGCACAGGGTGTCCAGAGAAGCTGTGGCTGCCCCATCCCTGGAAGTGTCCAAGGCCAGGTTGGATGGGGCTTGGAGCACTCTGGTCTACTGGAAGGTGTCCCTGCCTATGGGAGTGGGGTGGAACTGAATGAGTTTTAAGGTCCCTTCTAACCCAAACCATCCTGTGATTGTATGATTTTATGATCTGACACATAAACGCTGTCAGGACAACAAACAAGAAGCTTCAGGTTTTGAGATCTGGCTTTGCAGCTCTGTCATTCTTCAGTCTCCAGTGCAGGATTTTTGGTGCAGTGTCTTCTGCTCCGAGCGATTTCCCACTCCAGCAAACAGGCTGGCTACTGCAAGGCAGGAGCACCATATATCTGCCCATAACACATGAATTGGCCTGAGCTCTGCAGAGCTAATCAGCCATGAAAATGCCCCTCCTTTCCATCCTGGAAGAATTGACTTGAATGATGAGAGACATTCTGTTTTGAGTCTGGTCAAAAGGGTAGGATGCCTTTCAGGGAGATTTCAGCTCATCCTTGGGAGCATCCCATGCAGTCAGAGAGCTCAGAGCTTTCTCTTAACCCTCTCCTAACCTGGAGTCAGGAATTTCAGAAGTTCAATGCACAATTAATACAAGACTTGGAATTATAACATATATAATTAATACAAGACTTTGGCATTTGGTTTTTCAAATTATTTTTATTGGATATCTTCTTAACGTGTTTCTCCCAGCCCCAACCATCTGCAAGTGCTGGTGATCCATCATTCTCCACACCTCCAGCTCCCGCACCACCCTTCGCATTCTTGACCACCAATCATAGAATGATCAAGCAATCACAGGATGGGTTGAGCTGGAAGGGACCATCTCATTCCACCCTCCTGCCATGGGCAGGAACACCTTCCACTATCCCAGGTTGCTCCAAGCCCCGTCCAGCCTGGTCTTGAACACATCCAGGGAGAATATCAAGGATTATCACGGAATCACAGAATAAACTAGGTTGGAAAAAACTTTTGAGATCATCGAGTCCAACCTGTGACCTAACATTACATTATCAGCTAAACTATGGCACTGAGTGTGCCTCATCAAGTCTTTTTTTAAGCACCTCCAGGGATGATGACCCCACTCCTTCCCTGGGCAGCCCATTCCAATGCCAAACCACTCTTTCTGTGAAGAATTTTTATCATCTAATACCTAACTTAAACTTTCCCTGCCATAGCTTGAGGCTGTGACCTCTCATCCTGTCACTGCTTGCCTGGGAGAAGAGACTGACCCTCACCCAGCCACAACTTCCTTTCAGGCAGCTGCAGAGAGTGATGAGGTCGCCCCTGAGCCTCCTCTTCTCCAGGCTAAATATCGCCAGGTCCCTCAGCTGCTCTTCTTAGGGCTTGTGTTCCAGGCCCATAACCAGCCTTGTTGCCCTTCTCGGGATGTGTTCAAGCATCTCAAGGTCCTCCCTAAACTGAGGGGCCCAGAACTGGACACAGCACTCAAGGTACGGCCTCACCAGAGCTGAGTACAGGGGAAGAATGTCCTCCCTAGTCCTGCTGGCCACATTATTCCTGGTTCATGCTGGGAAACCTCCTAGGGCATCTCACTGGAAATGTTCTTACACATTGTGTTTAGCCCAATGTCCTAGCAGAGCTAAAAGGATACAAGAGCTAAAAGGATACAATTCCTGGCTCCTGTCCTTACATTCGTGTTCTACATCCAGTCTCACATCCAGGCAGCCACAGATGGGATTTATCTCCAGCTGCATAGGGCTGTTATCTGTGCCTATGTTCAGGCTGACAATTCCAGCAGGACCCTGTGCTGCTATTTTTGCCTCATTATTCTCTGTATCTCCCTAAGGCAGCAATTTTTCCTCATGCTTCCCCTCTCTGAGCAGCATCTCCTAATAGCCCAGTCTCAGCCGTGGGAGCTATGAAATGTGATAGAAATGATGGGATATTTATCCTATCTCCCAGCTGGGCTGCACTGACTGTCAGGGCTTTGATGAGCCCAGATTTAGGACACAGCTGCAAAGAATAATTTGTGAGTCAGGGGCTGAGATTTTCAGGGGGTTAAAAGAGACCCTCCCCATTAGTGAGTTGGGTGGAAGAGATGGTCATCTTGAAAGGAAGGGGTTGTAAGGTTCTCTGCAGGAGAATACTTACTGTGGAAGAAAGCATTTCTTTCTGTGAGAACAGCCTGATCTCTCCTACTAGTTATTAGTAACTATAATAACTAAGTTATTATTAGCAGGCTGAGAGACCTGGAGGTGTGCAGCTTGGAGAAGAGAAAGCTTCAAGGAAACCTTACTACCCATTCTAGTGCCTAAAGTGGCTCCAAGAGAGCTGGAGATGGACTTGGGACAAGGGAATGGCTTCATACTGGCAGAGAACAGGGTGAGATGGGATATTGGAAAGAAATTCTTCCCTGTGAGGTTGGTGAGGCCTGACACAGCCTGCTTGGAGAGGCTGTGACTGCCCCTGGATCCCTGGCAGTGTCCCAGGCCAGGCTGGATGGGGCTTGGAGCACCCTGGGATAGTGGAAGGTGTCCCTGCCCATGACACAAGTTGGAATGAGATGTTCTTTAAGGTCATTTCCAACCATTCAGTGATTAATAATAATATTATCCAGTCTTGCAGCGGCATCTGAATTTACGGCCACAAAGGATGTACTGGTCATGTCACTTTGAAGAGGCCATCCCTACCATGGGGCTGATAAGGCATGCTGCACTTCTTGGGTCACTGTGATCAGCTGTGACCTCCCAGCTTGGGTCTGAGATGGCTCAAAATTTAGGCTCAGGAGTCATATCATCCTAGTCCCTCTCCCACTGACTATATATCAAAGGCATATCTTGAACCCTGAGCAAAATATTCCTATCTCAATAACCCTGGAGAAAAGAAAGTCCTGCAAGTAGGACTAGAATGTAAATCCACTGATTCTCCTTTTTCTTCCACAGTCCTGAAGTACTGCAATTAACAAAGTAATGGAGTAAAATTAATGGATTCAACACAATTTGCAGACAATTTTTTTCCAATTTCTCTTTGAGTTCTCTGCACCAGATCAGTACAAGAGAGATGGTTATGGATTGATGGCACATCCGAGCTCAGCGAGCCAGGGGCTGCTGTGCCTCAGTGCTTTTCTCCATGCCAAAACCCAGTCACCCCTTGCTGTGAGTCAGGAGGGAATATTCCCAATGTAAATGAGCTATTCTATATATAAATTAAGCCTTGGATGACTTGCCAGCAGAACAATTTACAGTCCAAGAAGTTCATCTCACACCCAGCCTTCCTACCGTGCACTTTATAGGGCGGGAAGGGTTTGGTCTCCATTCCCAAATCCTCCTGACATTACCAGGGAAGGAGGCAATTACTCCCAACAGCTTTGCTGAAGTAGCTAGTCCAGGGAGGCCACTAAACTCATCACACCAAGCTAACGAACACATGGGTGGGAACAATGCTCAGTCACCACACAGCCATTGTGGATTCTGGTCTATTCTCAGCCCAGATGATTTCTTGCAGTGATTTGTTTAAGCCTGTATCAGGGTTGCTCAAGAGCTGAGTCTACAAGCCAAGTCCATCACTCCTGGGACTGATTTTTTTTATTGTGGCACAATTCATCCTACCATGACAGTATCTCTTTATCATTGAACAGAGTTGCTCAGAGCATGTCACCACCTTATTTTTCATTCATGGGTCATCTGGTTTTGTTTGTCATTTACTAGGAGACAAGCATGCGTTCAGCCGTTTAGGATCATTAATAGATGATGNAAACCTTACTACCCATTCTAGTGCCTAAAGTGGCTCCAAGAGAGCTGGAGATGGACTTGGGACAAGGGAATGGCTTCATACTGGCAGAGAACAGGGTGAGATGGGATATTGGAAAGAAATTCTTCCCTGTGAGGTTGGTGAGGCCTGACACAGCCTGCTTGGAGAGGCTGTGACTGCCCCTGGATCCCTGGCAGTGTCCCAGGCCAGGCTGGATGGGGCTTGGAGCACCCTGGGATAGTGGAAGGTGTCCCTGCCCATGACACAAGTTGGAATGAGATGTTCTTTAAGGTCATTTCCAACCATTCAGTGATTAATAATAATATTATCCAGTCTTGCAGCGGCATCTGAATTTACGGCCACAAAGGATGTACTGGTCATGTCACTTTGAAGAGGCCATCCCTACCATGGGGCTGATAAGGCATGCTGCACTTCTTGGGTCACTGTGATCAGCTGTGACCTCCCAGCTTGGGTCTGAGATGGCTCAAAATTTAGGCTCAGGAGTCATATCATCCTAGTCCCTCTCCCACTGACTATATATCAAAGGCATATCTTGAACCCTGAGCAAAATATTCCTATCTCAATAACCCTGGAGAAAAGAAAGTCCTGCAAGTAGGACTAGAATGTAAATCCACTGATTCTCCTTTTTCTTCCACAGTCCTGAAGTACTGCAATTAACAAAGTAATGGAGTAAAATTAATGGATTCAACACAATTTGCAGACAATTTTTTTCCAATTTCTCTTTGAGTTCTCTGCACCAGATCAGTACAAGAGAGATGGTTATGGATTGATGGCACATCCGAGCTCAGCGAGCCAGGGGCTGCTGTGCCTCAGTGCTTTTCTCCATGCCAAAACCCAGTCACCCCTTGCTGTGAGTCAGGAGGGAATATTCCCAATGTAAATGAGCTATTCTATATATAAATTAAGCCTTGGATGACTTGCCAGCAGAACAATTTACAGTCCAAGAAGTTCATCTCACACCCAGCCTTCCTACCGTGCACTTTATAGGGCGGGAAGGGTTTGGTCTCCATTCCCAAATCCTCCTGACATTACCAGGGAAGGAGGCAATTACTCCCAACAGCTTTGCTGAAGTAGCTAGTCCAGGGAGGCCACTAAACTCATCACACCAAGCTAACGAACACATGGGTGGGAACAATGCTCAGTCACCACACAGCCATTGTGGATTCTGGTCTATTCTCAGCCCAGATGATTTCTTGCAGTGATTTGTTTAAGCCTGTATCAGGGTTGCTCAAGAGCTGAGTCTACAAGCCAAGTCCATCACTCCTGGGACTGATTTTTTTTATTGTGGCACAATTCATCCTACCATGACAGTATCTCTTTATCATTGAACAGAGTTGCTCAGAGCATGTCACCACCTTATTTTTCATTCATGGGTCATCTGGTTTTGTTTGTCATTTACTAGGAGACAAGCATGCGTTCAGCCGTTTAGGATCATTAATAGATGATGTTGCTCTTCAGGGAGCAAGACAGGGAAAACACATGCTGGGTTGAGAAGTGTTGGTCAGAGGAGTGTGCAGCAATATGTGCTTATGAATTTTACATCCCCAGATCTCTCTGCCCTCAGAGTGGAGTTCTCCACTCTCTCAGGCTTTAGCAGGTAAACTTAGTTTTGGTTTCCTTTGTTGATCACAAATCCACCACATGAGTTCATGTGCTGGCAGAAAGTCCATGCAGATAGCTGGACATTTTCTAGCTCCAAGCGATGTCTTTTCCATGTCTGAGCAGCCTCAATACTGTTCCCTCAAAGCCCAAGGGTGAAACTCTTCCCTTTTCCCAGGAAAACCATTCTGGCTGCAGAGCTGGGATTCCCTCAGCATGATTCATCTGTCAGGGCTGGGGGACTGTCTGATGTTTCCACACTTCCCCATGCACCAGGGGTTGTGGCGATGTCCTCTGGAATGGCCTCTGATGGACCACGGGGCAAAGGCAGCATGGAGGAGAGGCTCTCATGGGAAGGTCCTCTGCAACCAGGGAGGAAATTATCTAAAGTTGCTGTTAATTTACCAAATGAACATAAAGCCTTGCTCCAGCTGTAGGTGGCTTCAAGAAGCTGCAAAGCTTCTTGGTCAGGCTTTTTTTCTGCTAAAAAAATGTTGCTGATCGGATATAATACGGTCAGGTTCAGAATCATAGAATCACTTATGTTGGAAAAGAGCTCTAAGATCATTGAGTCCAACCATTAACCCAACACTTCTACCTATGCAGTACAAACAGCAATTCAAAACAGGGTGTTGATGAGCATTGGTCAAGCCTTCATATGCCTGCCTTGAAACCACAGATCAGTGGTTTTACCTCATTACACAGATTCCTAAAATACCTGTTCCTCTTCTTCTGATCAGTTACCATCATGGTGCATTTTTCCTTCCTTATATCCAGTTGGATTTCTTTTTCCTGCAAATTGCCCCTCATCCCTTTGCTGTGAATCTGTAGGAAGTCTGTCTCTCCTGTCTGTCCTCTCTGTCTTCCTCCCACTGCCATGACAGTAGAAGGCTTTACAGGACCAATGTAAAATTTATTTGTATACAATCACTTCTTGACAAATTCTCTTAAATATTCCTAGCACCTGCAATCTAGACAGCTGAAAATAAGGAATTGATGCACTGGCCATGTAGGAATGCCTGGAGAAATAGAAGAGCTCTGATGGATCCTGGGAAGGAGCACAATACTGTACCAGGTTTGTCCTGAAAAACTATCCATCTGTACAACCTTTGATGAGGTTTTGTTCTATAGAAACCATCTTGCAACTCTTTTCTTTAAATTCTTTTTGAGTATTTAGGCCCACTTCTCTGCTTTGTCACATCTCAGGCTGTGGGGTTTATTTGGACTCCCGGAAGTCTGCAAAGCCAGATCATGCTTTGTGTGCATGAGCTGCTTACTCTCTGCCTGGACTGCTCTGTGTTCTCCTCCCTCCATCCTGAGGATGCCTGAGATGGGTTGCACTCAACAGGCATTATCTTAGGCTTGACACCATGTTGAGTCACACAAACTATTCCCATGTCCTTCAGCTCCTTGATGGAGCCATATAGCCTTCATTTTTCTGCCTGCTCCAGCCCCAGACCACTTGTATCGCCTCCTTGGTGGACACACGTAGACCTTTGCTTCCAAGAGACACGTGCCTGGGTGTTTTGAGCTCTGTTCTCAGCTACCTGCCTTTGTGAAGGTTTTTAATATTTTTAACCACCTTCAAAAGAGGGCAGTGATTTGGGGCAGAAGGAAGCCTCTGAACAGGCTGGGTTTAGAGAAGAATCTGAAGCTGGGCAGGCTCTGCCCTGCCTCTCTGTGCTCTTAAGCTGGCCTGACTGTGATGTGAGGGTTTTTAAGTCTAGTTCAACACCAAGTCCCCTCCTGTGCCACCCCAAAGGTGTCTTTGGGCTTAAAAAATTAAATAATGCTGAGCCTTCCAAATTTGCCACACTTACAACTGTTTAAGTTGGAAGGAGAAATGTGACTTTCATAAGACCTTTTTTCTTTTGGCCTCTGGGAGGCTGAGCCCAGGAGTTCATAGAATCACAGAATGGCTTATGTTGGAAGGGAATTTAAAGGTTATCCAGTTCCAATTCCCCTGCCATGAGCAGAGACACCTTCTAGTAGCACAGGGTGCCCCAAGCCCCATCCAGCCTGGCCTTGCACAATTCCAGGGACAGGGCAGCCACAGCTTCTCTGGGCAGCCTGTGCCAGGGCCTCACTACTCTCACAGGAAAGAATTTCATAGTTAATATTTCATTTATTTTATGTAATTAAAATTCATTTGCACAGTAAATCCACTCCTTGTAAGGCCCTTTTGACACCTCCCAGTACTGCAAAATCTTGGACACCCCAAATTCTTTTGATGGCACTGATTTTCCACAGCTCAGTGAATTAATGATTTTCAGAGCAGAAATGCAGTGTGACATGTGCCTGTGCAGCTTTGGCCTCAGCTGGGAGATGTATTCAAGCACCCTCCAAGATCCTTTTGCTGCAATGTCTCCTGGCACTAAGTGCCTGGTTTGGTGGCATGGTTAGGGAAGACCCACATCCCAAGGTATCCAGCAGGATTTCCATCCAGCTTGCTGAATTACTTGACAAAATTACATCATGAAGCGCATTTCCAGGTGATGCTAAGTATTCTTCGAGCCTCTTGGAGTGCACAAGCAAGAAGAAGCTCATGACAGGACTCAGCTGGAAGGACATCAGCAAAGGGAGAGAGCTTGCTCCCCCCAGCAGCCCCATGGCCGCCGCTCTGCTGCAATCCTCAGAGGTGACTTGAACACAGAGCAGAAGATCTGCTGGGAAAGAAGGAGCTATTTTCATTTGCAGGTCACAAAAAAATTATTTGTGACTGCAACTGCCTTACAAACACAGGCCCCTTATTGTTTGCAAAAACACCCTTGGCAACCTTTCGGAGCAGCCTGGCGATGAACCAAGAAGGCCTTTGTGAAGCCTTATAAAGGGGCATTATGAGCAGAGGGCCCCATGGGCAGGCGGGATGTGCTGGGGCGATCCTCCCCAGAGGGAGCTGTGGGAAGCAGGAATCTCTAGGAGATGTTTTGTACTGAAGCTGGTGTACCAGGCTCTCATGTGCTGGGGACAGGCCCACTGCTCCCGCCTTCCTGCGCAGAACATCCTCATAGTGAAGAGAAAAGCTCTTTGGGAAGCTGAGCAAGAGATGTGGATGATCTGACTTGAAAAATTTCACTGACACCCATCATAGTTACGGCTGGAATGGGGGTTAAGGAGTTCGAGTCCTGGATCCTGGTACTACTGCTCTGCTGCAGAGCATCTGATAGCATTTGGCAGATGTTCCAGACAAAGAAAATCCTGATTTCTTATGAAAATATAAAATAACAACTGCTGAAATTCAGTCCTTCTTGCTTAATGGGATATTAGTGATCAGACTGCAAGCCCAAGTCAGGCTCTTGGCTCTTGGGTTCTGGATTTTCCTTGTCTTTGCTCACTTGGCATCACGAGGAAGGCCTAACAGCCAAGAAAAAGCGCTCTCTGAGGGAGGCATGAGTGTGTTATGGATGATAAAACAAAGGTGGCTTCATCTCAAGCTTATAAGCATGGTCTCACACTTGTAGGGGGATCTGGCTTTTGTTGGTTCTGTGGCCGAAGGGCCTCCTGCCTTGAGACGCTGAGACAAAACAGCTGAGTACACAGCCACGGCAAGACGTACCTACAGCCTTCCTCAGGAAGGGTGATCTAAAAGTCAGGGATGATTTTCTGTTTCCATATCTTGGGGTGTCTTGTTGAGCCGGGAGGTAATTATATGGAAGCTCCCAAATTCTTCCTGTGTGCTTGTCACATCAGGACACATCATCACCTTGTCCATGGTGTGAGCAAACCAGCCTTTCAGGAGGAGCAGGAAATTGGTTTGTGTGAAAGCCACAGCCAGGACTGTGCTTCTGCAAACAGAGCAGAGGCAGAGAAATATCAGGCAATACAACCCTGGGTGTATTTAATGGAGGTGACAGCAGCAAGGAACATTCCAGCTATGCTGGACCACAAACTCTGCAGGCTGAGGCTGCAAACCACATGTTGACTCTGGGGAATGGTGCTCTTCCTCCTTTTTCCACTGGTTTCATGACAAGGTCTGCCCCAAAGCAGCTCCTGTCACAAGTGGAGGATGTGACCACACAGCAGAGGACGCTCTATTTTGTCACAAGAGCTGCACGTGTGTCCCTTTAGTCAGGCCAGATGGGTGAGCTGAGCCCACCCACAACCCATCATGTACCTCCTGTTCAAGTGGGCTGCATTTGGGTCATTGGATTGTAGTCGTTTTGGTTTGCCAATTTTTCATTTCCCGGCCAATACACCAAATCATGTGGTGAGTTGAGTGCCCACTAGAATTATTTACTCTTTTTCTGTTATGAGATAGGAATAAGAGAAGAGCAAAGCAGGCTCAAAACTTAAGGGGTATAAAGAAAACTTTATTAACAAATCTATAAGAAGAGGAAAAAAAAAAGAATCAGAATAAAACCTTCAAAACACTTCCCCTCCCCCCACAACCTTCTTTCCCTTGTCACTGACAACATATATAGACAACCACCTCTAAAATAGTCTTTCATCAGTTCTCTCAAGGAGAGGAGTCTCTTTTACTTTCTTGGGGAGACTTCTCCCCAAGAAAACAGTTCTCTCAAGGCTTCAGTTCTCACAAATAGCAGCCACC
>VZUA01105547.1:0-25444 GCA_013401035.1 Horornis vulcanius
AAAAAAAAAGCCAGCAAACATGGGGTCTTACAGTGCCTGAGCAATTATAATCACGCTATTGCCTCTTCCACAGCAGCTGGAGATCTGAGAGCCCTCCACAGAGCATCATTACCTTTGTTTCACCTATGGGAGAACTGAGGCTCAGAGCAGTGAAGCCACCTGCCTATGGTCACACAGCAAGGCCAACACATTATTCTGGTTTAAACTGTTAGAGTAAATGCAACTGGAAATGGGAGTAAACAGACAGGGGCACACAGTTCTCAGTGGCATAGGAGAGAAAAAGAAGAGATGGCTAATGTCAGCAGCCCAAGTTTATTTTTTAGAGCTCTAAAATACATTATGTCACATAAAATGACATTTGGAAGCTGTGAGCTTTGGACCCTCTATGCTTTAAACTACAAGCTCAATAATACTAACAGTCAGACACACCACTACATGCACAAGTACATGTGCACGCAATAGTTTTGATGTTAGCATTAGTGTGGTTTGTGCCCTTCAACAATTAATTTTCTCAGTTTTCCAATTTCAGAAAAATTAAGGTAACCTACAACTACAACAATGGAGAGACGTGTATACCAGAAGACTTCCACAACACCAAATATTGTTACATTCCCAAAGTCCTTAGAGATAGAAGAAAATAGAATGGAATAGAATAGCTCAGTTGGAAAGGACCTGCAATTCCCTGGAAGTTGCTTATGACCACTATCATGGTAGGGTCATTGTTCAGTAGATTTGTGCCATGGCAGTTATAAACCTGACAGCCTGTGGCTATTGTATCAAAAGGAGCATTCTCTGAAAAAGTAGAAGCTCAGAAAATTGCCACCAGCACTGTTCTGAGCTAGCATAACGTTTTTAGGGCCTATGAAAGTGACGTGTTTGTAAAAGTTCCTCTTCATTTAAAAATCATCTCCTTTCTAACCTCTTCTTTCTTCTTTTCCTCACAAGAAATGACAAAATGCTATTTTTTACCACAGTTTGAGGAGGATAGAGTAGTAGGAGCTGTGCAGTGCTACCACCCTCTGGCCACTGTCAACAGCACCATCCTTCATCTGCAGGAGTGCTCTGAGCTCCATCATCTGCCTCACACACCTATGGGAGATAAATGCTGCTTTTCAGTGCACCCAGTAAAAAGAGACAGTGATTTACACCTTCGGATGCAGCTCTACACAATGCCTGTTTGGGTTGCTTTCTTTTGTAAAGAGCTCTCATCTGGCTGAAGGATGCAAAGGTCAAACACTTCCACATGTGCTGGTCCTCCATGGGTCCAGCTCACGTGGCCAGTGGGTTCATCTCCTACCTGGTCACATGCACATTCCAGGCAATTTCAGGTCCCTTCCAACTGAAATATTCCTATTCTATTCTATTCTATTCTATTCTATTCTATTCTATTCTATTCTNTAAGAACTTTGGGAACATAAGTTCCCAAAGCTACCGTTTGGGAAAAACACTCCAGTAGCATCTCTAAAATTTCTCAAAAACAAGCTGCCTCTTTTCCTCTCATCTACTCTTCTGTCCAAAACCAAGTGCTCATTTATTTAAAAAACAAAAAACTAACAGGAAAAAATACATCTACTATGCCCACCATTTTGCTATTAAAAATATGCTTCCCAAAATTAAAACCAGCAGCTCTTGACACATAAAAACTAATTTTTCCTTTTTTTTACTTCCATCTACAAGAGAGATCCTGGCTATCTGCCCAGATGAAGAGGAAGCCACAGCAAACTGTGGCATCTTGCATCACACTCCTCAATGGCCAAAACTGGCATGTCACAGGCTGTGAAAGGAAACGAATTTCAACGTTAAAGGAACTTTGTACCAAGGCTGTATTTACCTTTTCTTCCTCTCTGGATGGTAAATGTGTGTCTTCAGGTGACAATATTTGTGCAAGCAAATCTACTGCCTCTCGATGCCGAGGTTGGACTTTGGGGGTACTGCTGCTTAAGCTATTTTCTGATGCTGATGACATGATGCATTCAATAATAATGATAATTAATAATAATTAACAAAAAAGCCCAACCCAAACAAAGCACAACAAAAAAACCCACACAATATCTCCCCAACTTGATCATCTGGTATTGAAAATGAAGTTCATCAATAAAAGATTTCCCATTATGAGCTTATTTTCTCAGATGATGTGTGTTCCTTTTGGGAGATGGACCCTCTATCCAATTTATTATATTTGATGAAAACTCTACCACCTCTTTGTAATCAAGATAAGGGATTGTGTTCTCTTTCTTTGTGATTCCAAATCTCTCACTAGCAGGGTGGGTAAAAACATGCATAAGGCTGAATCCTTGTGCCTCACAGTAGGTAGATGTGTCTGCCATCAAAACCTGCAGAGAGAGCAGAGGTGTAGAGCACATGTTCTAGATGTCCCTCTTTGGTACACCTTCCCACAGATGAATCTCCCAAGACAGAGTCCTTTCTCAAACCTTCTTACAAGTTTGGAAAACCTCAAAATACCTTTGCAACACAAATAGCATAGTTATGGGGTTTTTCTTCCCCTGGTCTAGTCTCTACAATACTTCTGTCTCCAGAGATCCCAGTTGAACAGTCTGGCCTCTATATTGTTTATTAGTCCCCAAACCCTTCTAGGTGACCACCAGCCAGCAAATCCAACTAACACAAGACAGAGGAAAAGATGAGGGGGGGAAAAATCAAAAAATGTTGTGCCTTAAAGATACCAAATCTGTAATGAGGGAAAGTGAGGAAAATCACAAGTTCAGGCTTTCTCCCTGAAAACACTTGCCACCAGCTGTCTCTATTTTAAATGCCTTGCTTGATGCCAAATGCCACATTATTTTACAAAGAAAAAAGAAAAGCTGATTGAAAAGTTGCTTCCTAGTTTCTGTAAGAGAACTCAAATAACTTAGAACTCCAGAGGTCAGTGCTGTGAATGGTTGATGAGTGACAAGACTTTCTTCAGTTTGCTTAAGAAAATGTATTTTTCTGGATATGTGTGTGTGCTACGCAAGAAAGAAAATCTTCACTCCAAATAAAAATCAGAAACTGTTTTTGATGAGATTTTTCACCTCTTTTCCCAATCAGAATCAATGGCAGAATCACATAAGTGTGCTGATGTGGCATGATGAAGACAGACAGATCCATGTGTCTGACAATTCTATAAAAATACCACTATCACTTGGATGCAGTGAGCCACCTTGGGTGAAGTGCCCAGCTGGGCAATTGTCCTTCAAATGGCAATGGGCAGCTGACAAAAGAGACAGGAACAGCTCTTCTGTCCTTTTAAATAGGCTCATGATTTTAAATGAAAGCTGCCACTTTGCCCACTGCTGATCATAAATTTGCCCAGTGTGCCTGGAGGAATTGGCCAGCCCCAGAGTGCCAGGCCTAAAACTGTCACAGCAGCATCAGCAGTGGTACAACAGTGCCATCCCTACCTCCAGAGACTGGAGAACACAGAAACCTGGGGTTTAGTGCCTTCATGGGGGAATTTGCACCTGAGTTCTCTGTTACAGCTTTCTCAGCAAACAAAATCAGAGTAGTGGTAAAGCAGCTGAGCATGGACAGATGAAAAATACAGCATGGGAAGTAGACATTATCAAAAAGAGGGAGAAATGGTTTATTTTTTCACTCAATTTACCACCCTCAGAGACACAAATTGAGAATGCACATAAACCATAATAAAACCAGGTCACATGATTTGAAAGGTGAACATGTTTGTATGGATCTGACAGGTGCTAATGGTGATTTTCAACTGAAAAAGGAATCCTGGAAGACAAATTGCTTGTTAACAAGTCTAACAGCATTAATATTTTCTAGCAGCATTACTTTCTGGAGCCAAGTGTTGCAATATATAAAGTGCTGTGCTACCCTTATTTAGGAGAAGATCCTTATGAATGTGATAATCTTTGAAGGTCCAATTTTATTGAACAATGTGCTGCAAACCATGTTTCCTATGTATGGTTCATAATGAGATTAGTACAGTATAAATCTTTGTGCAATTTAAATAAATAGTCTCTCGAGTGTCTCCCATTAGAAATACATTATTGTTCTGTATTTGCCTACGGGCACTGATGTTGCATCCCATAATTGTAAAGTATTTATCTGTGTCATATTACAAGGCATCTGATTTAATTTTAAATGGGAGAGTTTAATCTTTTCTTTGTTTTGACCATGATATAATTTGGTGAATTACCATTTGTTGGATTTTTTTTCCATTTGCCACAAAGCCTTTCAGTTAGTATTTCAAAAGTAGCCCGTACAGAGTTGCCTTTGGCATGGTATATGGAGCAGTCACTGACTCAATACAGAGATCACTGTTGTAATGTCAAATTTATCCAGTTAATCTTTTCTTTCCAGAGTTCAATTTATATAAAATTTTCCACTCACACAATCTGAATGATTAATTTCCATATTAATATTCTTGCTTTCTGTCCTGATTCCTGGATACTTCCTAAGTTTCCTAACTCTATAGATTCATGCAGTAGTGCCCCATACTTAATATGGCCAAGGAGAATTCCAGGTAGGAAAAAAAAATACCAAATTCAGAGACCCTTTCCTTTCTCAAGGGTTTAATTCTGCTCTCACCTTTACTGATGGACACCAAGAAAAAAACATTAATTGCAATCAATAGAGCTGGGGGTCCAAATCAGTTGATCCCCTGTGACTCTGTGGCATTGAAAGGGAGAGGTCTCTCTTTAGTGACTAAAGTTCACCTCATCCTGTTGTGGGTGTCTGCAATGGGTCAGAGGAACGGGTGAATTATCTCTGTCACCACTGACTACATCAGGAGTTCAGGCAATTAGCCAATGTCATGCAAACACATATTCCAGACTGTCCCATTTGTGCTTGCTGTGTATTTGCCTCTGCTTCCAGTTGTTGTGGCAGGTCCATCACAGCTCCAAGGCAGTGAAGGACACGGTGCTGTCCAGCTCTTGCTGGTACAAACACTTACAGGATCATAGCATCTATTATAATAAGACCAGTGCTCAGCACTGAAGAATTTATATCAACATAAAGCCAAAGTAAGCTCCAATAACTTCATCAAACCCTATATTTGTTGTGAATATCCTCTCCACCTCAATATATTTCACAGGACCTATAGATTTCCCTTGATAACTCCTGCACCAAGCTCCCAACAGTTTGAGGCTTGTCAATAACACCAAGGTCAGAAAAGTGATATCCTGCTTGGCTCAGAGCCCCTCCTGTGTGAGTTAACCCTTTCACATCCCAGGTAAGAGTCTCCTATCCTCAACACTCCACTATTAGTGGATTAATATATCATCTTGATTCCCAGCAATATTCTGCTGGTGAAAGAAAGAGGCATAAAGTTTTTTGATAGATATCATTGCTAATATTGAATTTACCAGAAATAAGTAAGAACTGCAAAGGCATTGTCTCACATTACAGAACATACTTCTGCTAAGCACTTCTGTGATGGGTTTAATAGTGTTACAAGTCCACCAAGCACAATAATGGTTGATCACTGATGAAAGGTCTGCTCCCCATGTAGGGACACGTAAAACCAACAAGCTCTAAAACACCACCAGCAAAATTTCATTTGTGATGTTGCTTTGCCAAAAGAGAGACTTGTGATTAAGCTGCCCTTCTCTGCCTCCAGATGCCTGCTCTTAGTGCTCGTAACTCTCCAGCTCACACCCCAGCATTATCACTCTGCCTGTGCTGGAGCCAGATGAGGTGACACAGCCAAGGGAGAGGAAGATGAGACCTTCCTCTTTGCATGACTGGGTTGCCTTTGGTGCAAGGCCTGGCAGAAGGGATGGTGTTTCTTTTGCTCCTTGTATGACTGCATGGGCCCTTGTCACATGATTCGATGCTGAGGTTGCTCCTCATCAGCTGACCTGGTGTGGGGACATGCCACCAGGGACATGGCCCAGCCAGCTGTCATCCTTCCTCGCTGCACATCCATGCATCTGCCTCTGTTAGTGTTTTTTAGCCTTTCTTGTTTTGTCTGCTAGAATCAGTAATTCCATGCCTTTAACTGCAGCTGTTATTATAATTTATATTAAAGCAAGAACCAAGTTTCTCGTGCAATTACTGGGCTGTAGAACCTGAAGATTGAAGAAAAGTAAGTAACCATGACAGCTGATTGACAGAACCACAAGCCAGCAGTGCCCTGGGGGACAAGAGGGCCAGTGGAACCCTGGGGTGCATCAGGAAGAGCAGTGCCAGCAGGTCAGGGAGTGATCCTGCCCCTCTGCCCAGCCCTGGGAGGCACATCTGGAGAGCTGTGTCCAGCTCTGGGATCATCAGCACAGGAGGGACAGGGAGCTCCTGGAGCGGGGCCAGCAGAGGCTGCAGAGATGATTCAGGGCCTGGAGCATCTCTGGCAGGGAAAGGCTGAGGGAGCTGGGGCTGTCCAGCCTGGAGAGGAGCCCCAGCTGAGAGGGGCCCTCAGCCCTGGGTGTCCCTGTGTGCAGGGAGGGCTCCCAGCAGGGCCCAGGCTCTGCTCCAGGGGCCCAGCAATGGCACCAGAGGAACGGGCAGGGACTGATCCCAGGAGGTTCCACCTGGACAGGAGGCAGAACTTCCTCCCTGGGCAGTGACCGAGCCCTGAACAGATTGTCCAGAGAGGGGGTGGAGTGTCCCTCACTGGAGATATTCCAGAACCAGCTGGACACAGTCCTGTGCTGTGTGCTCTGGGATGGCCCTGCTGGAGCAGGGAGGTGGGACCCACTGTGGTGCTTTCCAGTCTGGCCCATCTTGGGGATTCTGTGAAGACCTTGGAGGGTTGCAGGGTTTTTAATTTTCTGACTCCTCATCTAAACCAATTGCAAATTCTCTGAAGCAACACTTCTTGAGCACAGCCAGTTCTTTTTGCCCTGGAGAGAAAAGGCAGGGCCAGCTGGGGCCATCACAGTGGCAAAGGAGTGGGACAGTTTAGGCAGTGAAGGTAGAGGGATCTGTGCCCAAATAAGATCAGATAGGCAGGGCTGAGGAGCTCCTCTGCATGTGACTCCTCCTTAGCTGGAAAAGGCAGATGCTAAAGAGACTTTGCTAATTTCCCCTGCCTGGAAACCTGTAATGAACTCAGAGCAGAACATCTGTTAGTTTCTCCTAAGCTGGAAAGGGCTGACAGCCAAGAGACATGTCTCGGAGCCAATTTGCTGGCCTGTCTACAGTGTAGGGGAAAGTCTAAGCCCTGGAGAAAGCCTGGTGCACTCTGTCTGTGAGCAGACAAAGCTGGCAAGTGTCACTGGGAGCCCAGGGGTGACACAGCTTATGGGACAGGAGAAAGGTTTCCTTCATTCATGCAAATGTTCATGAAGAACTCCAGTCAATTATACCACACACACATTCAGTACTGCAAAAGTCTGTTTGTCCATGGACGTGATGCTAAAAAATATGCTACTTTGGCATGTGGCACAAGTCATGAGGGAGACTGCTGGATGCAAAGCCTTCCTGCCCACTGACAGGCAGAAACAACCTGCATCTGGACAGTGCCTGTCATAATGGGACATTTAGAGATGCCCAGGGCACTGCAGGTAATGGAGGTGCTGCAACCTTGTTACTGTGGTAATTTAACTGGGATTAAATCTTCCCTTTCCCGGCAAGGTTAATCATCCAGTGAAGTAGAATCCCAGAAGGTAAGGGGCTAATGTGTGTATCTCAAATTCTGATAGCCAGATGGCTGTGGAGCCAACCAAGGATTGTTGGAAATAGCAAACAATAACATGCCGTGGGAAAGAACAAAGTGTGGCTGGAAAAGGGGGCCATGTAGAGGTAGGGCAGCAATTCTCTGGGACAAGCACCCTTGTTCTAGTTCCTGGAGATAAGCACAACACAGCACAGAGCAAGCACAGGGGTGAGGCTGAGAAGTGGGCATGGAGTGTAAGGGGGAATCAACACCACCCAAGACCCCCTTAGCCCTGCTACCCATTTCAGGAAAGGTCTGAAAGAAGGGACTGTGCCTAAGAACTAATTTGCACAGAAAATAAGAACCCTGTCTTCAGGGTAGGGAAAACTTATCTATAAAAAGGTACTCCCACCAAGCCCAGGCAGCATGCCCCAAGACCCTGGACATCCCATGGGCTGGATCAATGCCAGAACAAGGACAGGCATTCTCTTTTTCTGTCTTTCCTCCTTTCTTCCTTTTCATCTTAGCCCTTTATCCAACCCCTGTTGACATGTGCTTATATAGTAGGTCAGGGACTAACCTACCAATTCCCATGCCAAGGGTGTAATTTACTAATGTGAGGTTTTGCCTCTGACTTTTGTTGTTCCTTTTGACCAAGAGCATCTACGAATCTTGGGTGCTCCCTTCCCCTTAAGGGTGGGATGTCACAGGTGCATGCAAACTATCTCTTACTCTCAAGTAACATCAGTAAAATCAGGTGAATGTAGTGTCCCAAGACTGCTGGCATGGGACAGCAACAACATCCTTCTTAAGGTCATCCCCTGAGCCAGCTCGATGGCACCCAAACCTCCTCTGAGGTTTAATGTCCCACATCAACTCCCAAACCAAGCTCAGACTTGCTCAGGTGCATGCTGGTTGGTACAAGGGAAAAGGTGCTGCCAAGGAGCACTGCAGTCAGTGGCTGAAAGGGCAGGAAGCTGTGTTCCCATAGCTGGGGATGCTCCCTGACACTTTAAATTGCCAGCCATGGTGGCTGGCCCTTGGAGTGCTAAGAGGTGCTGGACTGACTTTACTGCTGAACCACCCTGCACTACACACAACAAACAACAGGCAAGGATATCTTTCCACTTAGTCATGGGATGTTCACAGCTTCAGGAAAGTGCCAAAAAATCTACAAGCTCTTGAGATATTTATGCATATAAATATACATAAAAACTTTTCCAAGCGATGATAAAATCTAAAGGAAAATTGTCAGAAAAGAAAAGATTTCAAATGTTGATTTCAATTTTGTGCTGCAGGTTTAACCTGGCCTACATTACACTGGCTTGGTGATTGCCTACATGCCTGAAAAACATCACTGCCTAGTCCAGAGTTAAATGCTGGCAGCATGTTCCCTATCACTTCAGCTTTCCAAGAAGAGAAAGCTGGTAACATTTTTCAGGTAAAATGCTGATTACTGCTACATCATCCTCAGACTGAGTTTCTGCATCTTGGAATAGTCAAGATGTTTCCAGGAAAGCCTTGCAAACAATTATCACACTCATGTTCTCCATCAGTCACCACAGCATAGCAATACTTGTGGGCCACCTATTATTTTTTGTGATATCAAATTCAGATCAAAGCTTCCAGTTTTACCTTTGTTAGTCAATCATACTTCATATTTCATATCTGCCCTTTCCTGAAGGTAGAATTATTCCAGAATAGATGGAACAGGATTAAACTATGTGGCCATCTAAAATCCCATCTGGGTTCCTACAAGCTGTGTGCAGTGATGTTTCAGCTGAGTCCTTGAGCAGCACAATCTGAGACAAGCAAGTCACCCTTCCAGGGGCTGGCCAGTGGGAAAGCAAGTGCATGAAAACAAAGCCTTGTGATCAGGATCCAGATCTGCACAAGATCTGCTCTAGGTTAGACTTTGAATCTGACATTAAGAAAGACACTTCCCCTACCTGAGGCGTATCCTCAGCTGGTATAAACTGTAAACTCACAGCATCAGTGGTGCTATGCCAGCTTTACACCAGCTCCTGAGCTACTTTACCTCTGAATTCCCTCATGTCAAGTGATGGCTTTTTTGCATTTACTAGGGCACTGCTTGCTTTCTTTGTGCCCAGGTACATTTTTTCCTCTGAAGACTGTAACCCTGCTTAAAGGAAGGAATTCTTTTTACTCTGTTTGTACAAGACACAGCACAACACAGAGCTGATCTTGCCTGGGGCCTCTATAATACTGATTATGCTTTAATTATAATTAAATATTCTAAGTCTTTAAGAAATGAACAGTAGCTGTCCTTTGGTTTGTTTTATTTAATGGGCTGTAAGAAGTTTGGAATCTCAGAAACTGGAGGACAGCAGAATGTAGGATTTGTGTTGTAGATGACTGCATTTTTATATGCCACTGTATACTGGCAAGATGTATCCCACCAAGGAGTAATAAATAGCTTCAAGAATAACATACTGGATGCTCAAGCACAATTTAAAGCAGACAGTTTCAAAACTCACTTCAGCAAGGGGGGAACCAAGCCACAGCCACATTAAATGACTTACCCAAAATCATGTGCTGGGGGTTTGGCTGATGAAGGATGTATCCCAGTGCTCTCCATCAAGTCAACAGAGGCTTTTGTGCCACTCAGTAGAAACCAATAACATTACCATGGTTTGGACATAAAATATTCAGTATCCCTGCTCACTGGAATGAATGAATTATTCACCCATATTTTAGGAGCTCTTGCTGTATTTGCATGAAAGCTCTTTGCTGCTGAGGGCGGGTGTTGACACTCAGCTACCAGACTCACAGCGTTACCTAAAACCAGGATGAACTCCGTGTGAATGATCAGTGAATTAAAGCAAGGTGTTCGACTTCCATCTAGCGGTTACAAACTCACCAGCAGATGTGTTCAGTCGAGGAGAGTGAGGGGAGACCTCATCACAGTCTTCAACACCCTCCTGAGGAGGAGCAGGGGGCAGGGTACTGATCTCCTCACTCCCGGGACAAGACTCAAGGGAGCGGCTGGAGCTGTGTCAGGGGAAGGTCAGACTGGCTGAAAGGTTCTTCCCCCAGAGCATGAATGGGCACTGCCCAGGCTCCCCAGGGAATGGCCACAGCCTCAAGGCTGCCAGAGCTCCAGGAGAGTTTGGACAATGCTCTCAGGGACAAGGTGGGATTGCTGGGGTGTCTGTGCAGAGCCAGGAGTAAGAATCCATGATCCTGATAAGTCCCTTCCAACTCAGCATATTCTGTCTCTCAAATGTGTTGTTCCATCCCATGCCCCTCTCCCAGGGCCCCAGAAGCAGCTGGGCAGCCAGGATATAATATGGTTTTTACTATGCCATCGTCACCTATTTGGTCCTTTGATTTCTGATCAGTCTTTTAGCCTTTGCCTTTCTGAGGCATTGACACCCACTGGTCTTCTCCCTACCAGCTCTCTTTAGTTTTGTTCCTACTCTTGGAGCTCCTGGGCTCAGGAGCATCACAAGAGGAGAAAAGCACCAGCCTGCTACCACAGCTGTGTGAGACACTTGGCCCTGAGGGTGGGAAAGGAGAATAGAAAGATCCAAGTGCTTTGCACTGATAACATGGTATGTATGGGGTCTGATTTTAAGCAGAGAACAATCCAGCCTTCCCTATTGCTCCTGACAGTTTATTCTTCATCCAGCTTCCATCCTTTATGACTGGAAATTTTGTGGATTTTTAAAAAATAATCTAAACATTTACTTTGTGTTGGAGTTTTACTTCATTTTCATTTATCCTTGTCTTTAAACTCTCATCACTTTCCTCTATTATTAGCTTTCTCCACAGGCTCTAAATCACAGTAATCTTCCCCAAAGAGCTGCAAGCAACGCCTGCTGATTTTCAGCATTCCACTACCTCACAGCAAGGAGGATTACTGGAAAGACCGAGAAGCTCAAGAGACACACCATGCTGTCTGCACTGTACTATTAACTCTTGTGAATTCAGGCTTATGCTAACAACTGGTAAATTTTAGATAATGCTTGTAAAGACTACCTGGGAGAATGAGCCACTGGGAAAAATGGCTGCTGGATCTCCACCCTCAGTGGAAGAGTATCTAATTGGAAGATTTTTTTTGTTTGTGTCTGTTGCCTCTTGTCCTCTCCTTGCGCATCTTGAGAGTCTGGATCCGTCTTCTGTGCAACCATTTTCTTCCTCCATGCTTTTCACAGCAGAATACACAGTAAGGGCTCACCTTCTCCAGGCTGGTCACACTGAGCTCTCTCACACACCTTCCCTAAGAATTTTCAGGTATTTTTGGGCTGCACCCACCTGGACCACCACACTGCCGTAAAGCACAGCCACCGCGCCGCCGTGCCCGCCACACTGCCGTAAAGCAAAGCTGCCGTGTGGCTGCTCCCGTCCCGACACCAGCGCTCTCCCTCCCGCTGCTCCAAAGCCCCTGGAGTGGACTCAGTGCACCTGGACAGTCCTCAGGAAAAGCCTTAGACCGAGGAATTCTTTCAAAATGACGCGTATCAGCCCCAAAATTATGAGGGACCTCCACAGAATAACGGAGACCCCACCGAACTATTCGGAATCTCCCCAAAATTATGAGGGACTTCCTCCAAGATGATGGAGAATCCCCCCAAAATTATAGGGAAACTTCCCAAAAATTACGGGGACCCTCCCCAAAATGAATGCGATATCCCCAAAATGAATGCGATACCCCCAAATTTATTTAAAGCCCTCCAAAAATTATGAGGGAGCCTCCAAAACTACAGAAACCACCGCCCGAAATGCTGGGCACCCCCAAACCTCAGCTCTCTGGCCAGCCCGTTGCGGTTTCCCATCGATGATCCGCATGTTCCGGATCCTGTCGGGAGGATTTCAGGGGTGAAATAGGGGAGGCTTTGGGGTGCCCCCAACCTGTAAGAATCAAGCGGGTCCCTAAATGAACCCACCCGGGGGCGGGGGCAGCAGCAGTACCGAGGCCGGGCAGCAGGGGGCAGCAGGGACACAGAGCCCAGCCATATCCCAGACTCGTCCCGGAGAGCGAGCGGAGAAAATCGGGATTGCCAGGGGGAGGAATTAGTGACGGGACACAACGCTGGCCACAGCGGCACTGGGAGCAGAGAGGGGCGGCGGTGGCAGGGGATGGTGGTGGGAGCAGGAGTGTTACCATCCTGGTTAAACCCAGAAGAGCAAAGAAAACTAAGTCTCTATGTATAAACCAGAAAGAACTTTGAAGGTTCGAAATATACCCAAAAATGAGATTAAAACCAAACGAGGTTAGATGGTGCCAAAATTTGATATGTTTCATTAAATAGTAAAAGAGGCACAGAGAAAGAGAAAAGAAGAAAGAAAGAGAGAAAGAAGTGTTCTTGGGGAGTAGGGGGAGAGTGACATGGGTTAGGTGGAAGCATATCACCCCTCTGAGGGTCCCAACAATGTCTCATTGCTCCCCTCCATCTGGTCTTCTTGGTGGTGAGGGTCCCCTGCTGCCACTGCCACATGACAAAGAGTACAGAATTCCATTAATTAATATATGCTTTGGGTAACTGGGAATGTCCATGTGTCTCCCTTGCAGGGGACCAGTTTGACATTGTCCCTTGCAGCACTGAGGGTCTGTTGCATCACGCTGCAGTGCTCGGGTGCAGGGTCTGGGGACCCCTTGGGGGGTGTCCTTTGATGGGCAGTGTCACCCCCTGTGCTGTGGATAATCTTTTCCCAGGGGGAAGGGCCCCTCAGCTGGGCTCCTCTGTGTGGTGGAGGATGGGCGGTCACTGCCTCTGACCAGAGGTTTTCCAACACACACCCAAAGCCTTTTTCCCCCCACCCTTTGGTGCAAGGGCCTGTTCGAGCCTGGCAGCTGATAGCCCTGGGGCTGTGGTCTCCACCCTGAAGGTGTTGTGCTCTGTGAATGTGTCCAGACCTGAGCTGTTACTTTATCTTACCTTCGTCAGCAAAGGGAGTAGGGCTTCTCAGAGACCCAGTTAGGGTGTGGTGGTCTTCTCTGAGGCTTTTGTAACACAATTTTGCTATAATAGGCAAAAGTCTTTCATGAAAATGTTTAAGTCATAAACTATAATATTTCAGTCTCTGACAATGAGGAAGAGGGCAGAATGAATCAATAGGGACAGGCAGCTGGACAAACAGATGGAAGAGACAAAAAAATAGCAACAGGGTACAAAGCAGAGAGGAAGGAATAAAAAGTGGGCACAGCAAGATGGAGAGATGAAAAAAGGAAAGAGCAACAGACTATGCAGCAGGAAGGGGAGAATTAAAGGACAGGGATGAGAAGCAATAAGATGCAGGGAATGCATAAGATTCAAAGCAAGGGACAGAGAAAGGGAAAAGGAGAGACAGAGGAGGAAACAGAATCACACCATCCACAGGGCTGAGAAGGAAGAAACTGAATCACAGGGAGCAGGACAAAGAGTATCAGAGAAACTAAAATTACTGATGGGCTATAAGACAGAGAGAAGGAATGAAAAAACAGGGAGCTGAAGCCTGGAAAGAGAGATTGAGAAATTAAAAACAGCCAGGGGCAACAGGGTACAGAGAGAGGAGAAAGAAAAAACAGGGATATGGAGCCAAACACAGAGATGGCAAAATAATATAATAGCAGTGGGCTAAGAGAAGAAAAATAAGGATGAAAATATAGGGATAAAGACCTGACACAGCACCACCTGCACAGGAAGAACAGCACCAGCTAGGGAATGAGGAATTAAAACAGGGACAGGGAGCCCAAGGTGTGCAGGAGAAAGAAAGATGGGCCTCAGGGAAGGAAAGGAGGAATTAAAGATTGTGATTCAGCACAGACTGAGAGATGAAGAAAGAGGTAATTGATAAATAGGGAGCAGGAACCATTAAAAGGAGAGCCAGAGAAAGAACCCATCCCAGTACAGGACAGAGAGCAAGGATTTCAAAATGAGGGGCAGGGAGCAGAGCAAAGAGAGATGGAGAAAGAAATAGACTCACTTCATGCTACAGAGCCAAGCAGGAAAACCTTGAACATGGACAAGCATCTGGACAGAGAGATGGGAGATGGGAGAGACACCAACAAGCTCCAGGACAGAGAGGGAAGAACTCCGAAATACTGTCTGGGAGTCAGAGACAGACAGCAAAGGAAGAAGAAACCAGAAACTGTAGGACAAATACAGAGGCAGGGAACTGCTCAGAGCAAGATGGAAAAAGGAGATACAAGGGTGATATGGGAAACATATATGCATATCAAAATTCAGAATTTTAGAAACATATAATGTACTTAAAGCGGGTGAAGGGGAAACAGAAATATATAGCTTATTTAGCAAGTTTGTAAAAGTAGAATAACAGCTTGTAATAGAAATGTAATTTGTTAGGTAGAAACAATTTGTAACAGAACACATAGGAATTGAATTTCTAGGCAAAGGCCATAACGATAAGATGTATATTGTGAAAACTCAGTAAAGCAGGACTCAGGTATTGTGAAGACGCAATAAAGCAGAACCGGTTGATTAAGAAACCAACAAGAACCAAGACCACGGTTTTTGCCAGGACAACCTAATCTGGGAGTTAGCCAAACCCCCACTGCTCCTGCCCAGAAGTGGAGGTCAAGCAGCGAACACTGAGGAAGACGTCTTTACTTCATCAGAGACCCCCGCCCGCGACCACCAGGACACGCGGCACCACAGAAGACAAATTATAATAGCTAGCAAGGAGGCGGAGAGTGGGCGGGGAATGGGCGGGCAGGGAGGTGTGGGTCTGTGCGATCCGTGTGTATTTAAACCTGAAACTTGTCTCGACCAGGTATGCAGAATTGCTGGAAATACCGTCAATATGTCCCAGCTGGAATAAAACATACCGGTTTACAATTTTAATTGTAAAGTTCTTATTCTGCAACACGAGGGAGCCAAAATTTAAAAAAAAAATACCCAAACTGCAGCCCTGTGGAAAAGAGGGAGGAGAGAGGCAGGGAGGGTCCTGGGACACACAAGAGGGGAGAGAACTCACCACAGGACTCACTCTCTTTCTTGGCATTGCGGGAAGAATTTGCCATTCCAGGTGCATCTTTCTCCTCTCCTCCCTTCCTCTCCTGTAATTCCTGCTGCTGGGCTGTCCCCCACCTAAAAGAACAGGTGAGTGTCTCGGATCTCTTACAGGATGAGGCTTCCCAGGCACATGGCCCCACTCTCACACTGCAGCCATCCCTCGCTGTGGTCACACAGAGGTTCCCACAAGGCACAGCCATACTCCAGTTGTTAGGACATTCCAGGTCCCATAGCTGACTTGCCCATGGTTTTGTCCATAGAGACAAACAGGTCCCCTCACATCCTGAGCTGGTCCCTGGAGATGCACTTGTTCCCATGCCTTCACCTTTACAGCAGCTGGTCCATCACATACACATCTGCACTCACTCCAGTCACTGACTATCCCCTTATTTTCCCACACTTGCTCCTCCCCTAAATTTCTCATTAAAAATTCATCCTTTCTTGTATGATTCAAATTGACTTTTTTCCCATTTTGGCTCTTGCTCCTCTTTCTTCTCTCTGGGAGGCATGTCCCCGCCCAGCCAGCCCCATAGCCCAACCCACTCCAGCAAGCTGAGCAGAGTCAAGGTTACAATTTACAATGAAGAGTGTGTCTTCTTCCAGTGCCTGTGATGGAGATGAGACAGTCTGAACTGATTGCATTATTGGTTATTGGGTGTGTTTGGGGACAGGCATGTCAGGTGAGAAGAGAGCCCCTACCTTCCACCAGTTGAATTTTTATCACATAGCTTAACAGTTTCCACAAAGCAAAGAAGCCTCAAAATCATCTGGAAAGCTTCAGGCAAGTTTAAAAAGCAGCCAATTAGCTAAGTAAGCAAACACTACTGAACTGGTGGAAGGTAAGAAATGGAGGGGGGAAACGGAGAAAACAGTGCTGCCAAGACGTTCTGCAAAATGCTATTTGAAACAGTCTGGGGACTCCAAGGCAAGAAAAAGAGTTGGGACATGGGGCAGAGAATAACTTGTAAGGTGAGCCAAAGCTGAGACCTGAAAGAGGCGTCTCAAGAAGTAGAATGGGGGTGATGATAAGAGAAACTGAACAGGTCACATGCCAGAAAAAAAGAGGGGAAGCCGGTTTGACAGCATCATTCCCAGGGTGTTGCTGCACACTTCAGCCAATCCCTCAGGGAAGAACTACTGATATGGTCAGAGCCACCAGGGAAGATGGGCTGCAGCAACTATTGAGAGCAAGAATAGCCTCTACTTCACATAGAGCAGGGCAGCTCCACAGAATCCAGTGTAACCACGTCCTGTGCCTCGACTGCAGATACATCAGACAAGGCACATTTTTTCCAAAATCCATCTGCACCCAGTCCAGCTGCAGAAGTTGCATTTAAGTATGCATTCATTTCACTCAGTTCCCCAGCTTTCATTCACATTCATTCAATTTATCCAACTCTGTTCACACTGTCAACATCCCATACTCACAGCCCCCAAGGGGTGCTGGTTTCACCAGGATCCATGTTGTCCGTAACAAAAGGGAAGATGGGCATCCACCATCACAGCCTTTCGGTATCTCTTGCATTATTTTCCACTGGCAGTGGAAAACTGCCTTGGAAGGCTTGTGGAACCCAGCACTGACTGTGGTGGCATCCTTGTGCTTCACAGTCTGGATACTGCTGCCTCCACGCACTTCATGGAACTTCTTTGCTCATTTTCAGTGTTTCTGCATTCTGTAGTCTGCTCCCAGTTGAACCAATAGGAAGTAAATGTCGTGACGTGATATATCTTCCTGCCACGTCCAGCATGTCAGATTTTCTGCTGACAAGTTGTCCATGCTACAGAATGTAGAAGTTCCGGTTTGAGAAAAACATTTCTCGATTTTACTGCCTTAAGCTGTGGTTTTGGTTATATAATACAGGCCAATCTTTTAAACTTTGCTCTGCTGTTTCTTCTGGTGCTTGCACACAGTTACTTCCATTCATACTTTGCTCATACTAATCAATGTTTCAGTTTCTCTGAAAGCTGATTTTTCTTACTACGGTCAGCTGAATATCAGAGTCAGGGCAAACAAGGAAATACTACAGCTGCAAGTGGAGGACACCAGAGAGAAAGATTTACAGGGTAGCAAGAGGTTACAGTAATCCAGCCACACTGGTTTCTATGTCTAAGCAAAGGGCTTGCTACCTAAGGCTGGAATCACTATGAAAATAACACCATTTTGGGACTCTTTCATACAGAGATCCCTTTTGCCTCACCCAGTTGTGTGGTTTCACATAAACTGGTTCTGTTTAAAGTTGCTAAGGAAGTCAAGTATTTGGCCATTTGTATTTGCAAAACATAGTAACAAACAGGATAAATCCAGCAATGTTTCTTTGTTTGCTTTTACTCAGGCCTGATCCAAACCCCTTCTTGAATGTATTTAAGTGGAGAATAGAACATGCTTGCCAAGACTGCATTTGTAGCTTCTTTCTGCTTGCAGTGTTTCACTTTACTGCTCCATTCTGTTAATACTGTTCCAATAAAGTATGAGGCAAAGCTCCTCAGGGTAGTAGCTCAGATTTCTGAGTGGATTAAGGCAGAAATGTATGTTTTCACTGGAGCTGTCTGAAAAAACAAAAGACAAATAACTATAAGCAAATTACTGTACAATTTGCCTGATTCATTATCTACTGTTTAAAGCTGGCAATATATTGCTGACTCAATGTTTGCATCATTTTCTACCTCATCAGTCAGTCCTGAAACTACCTGAAGTATGGATCTGAGTTTTATTATCCTTGGTGATCTGTTTACAACCTGAGAATGCCAATATCCACACCTAGAGCATAAACCAACCCAGAACTTCCATTTACTTCTCTAAAGCTATGACGTGGCAAACTCCTCCTTCTAACTCTTTTTCTATTGCTTTGTAAAAATCATTTCATTGGTTCAATTATCATAGGAAGGGGACAGGTATGGGGAAGTATGCCCAAATGAAAGGTTCTTATGTAACCTTCAACAACAAAGAAAGGGCATATCTCAGGCAGTACCACCTTGGCCTTATTCCTGGAGGTGGTTCTCGCCTTATGACCTAAACAGTGACTGACTTTGCAGTTTCATGTGCCTTTCAAATCAGGCATCAGCAACAGGCAACAAAGGCTACTCACTTTATTTTCAAGGTTAGCTTCCTGATCCAGAGGGAGCAGTTGATACTGTCCCTGAAACTTGCCAAAGGGTTTCAGTATAAAAGTTCATCTCAAATGGATTTAATCCTCAACCCTCTTTCGATTCAGTATTTGCTGTGCTTCTTCCCCATCCCACAGACCCTCCCCAGCCCTGCTTCTACATTAAGAGGGATGTGGCACTGCTGCCTCTGTAGTGGTTTAACTGCAGCCAGCAGCCTGGCCCAGGCAGCCAGTCACTCACTCCCCACTAGTGGGACTGGGGAGAGAATCAGAAGGGTAAAAGCTGGAAAACTCCTGGATTGAGATAAAGACAGTGTAATAGGGAAAGCAAAGGCTGCACACACAAGCAAAGCAAATCAAGGAATTAATTCCCTGCTTCCCAAGAGCAGGCAGTGTTCAGCCATCTCCAGGAGAACAGGGTGCCATCACGCATCACCATGTCTTGGGAACAGAAACTCCAAATGTCCCAGCTTCCTCCTCCTGTTCCATATCCCCTCCTCCCAGCTTCCCACGCACCCCAGCCCCCTTCCCAACAGGGCAGTACAAGGAGTAGAAAAGACCTTGGCTCTGCGCAATCCCTACTCAGCAATAATGAAAACATCTCTATTATCATTCCTGTGCTCAGGACAAATCCAAAACACAGCCCCACAGCAGCCACTGGAAGAAAATGAACTCTACCCCAGCCAAAACCAGCACAGCTTCACAGCCCTGCCAGGACACTCCGCTGCAACCAGCGCTGATCAGCAGCTCACTGCCAGTGGGGAAGAAAGAAAAGTAATGGCATTGCTACATAAATACTAGAGTTATTTGTGTATGTTATGTGTTTTATCCTGCATTTTTATATGCTTAATGCTCTGCACTAGATTCGTGTTAGCGTAGAGAGAGCAAGAGTTAGCAAGGTGAGGAAAGGTAAGGCAAGGCTGCCTCACTTCGAAGTGTTCCAGGCCAGGTTGGATGGGCTGTGCAGCAACCTGGTCTAGTGGAAGTAGACTCTGCCCAGCGTAGGGGGCGGAACGAGATGACCTTTAAGACTTTTCCAACTCAAACTACTCCGCGATAATAATAAGGAAACCTCACAGTCCTTTCAGTCACTTCTTGCATTAATTATTTCCCGTGTGATGTTCAGCCAAGACGGCCTCGGGGCTGGGCAGATCCCTGCACCCAGCGCGGCCCGAGCCGCCGGCCCCGCCCGTGCCTTCGGTTTCGATTCCCGTGCAGCGCGGCCGAGAGGCGGAAGGTAGTCCCCGCCCCGCTCCCGCCCCGCTCCTGCTCCCGTTCCCGCTCACAGTCCCGCTCGCGGTCCCGGTCCGGACGGACGGGCAGCATGTGCGATCCGGCCGTGTCCAGTTTCGTCACCCAAACGCTGTGCGCCCATGGCGGGCGGCTGGGGCTGCAGGAGCTGGAGGAGACCATCGGGCTGTCGACGTCGCAGCTGCACGACACGCTGTGGGCGGCGGGCCCCCGGCGGTTCCTGGTGGTCGAGGACGGCTCGGTGGTCGTGGCCGTGACGGACGTGCGGGTCTGTGTCCTCAAGGAGTGCGACGGCTGCGAGCGACTGCACCTCTGCAAGCTGCACCTCATGGGCAGGTGCCTCCTGGGGCCCAGGTGAGCGCGGGGGGCGCGGGCAGCCCGTGGGGACGGCCGGGCTCGCCCCCCACTCCCCTCACCCCCAAGCCCCTCACGACCCCGCTCATGCCCCCCAAACCCTTCACACCCCCCAAACTCCCCCACAACCCCGCACATCCCAAGCGCCGCCGGAGGTGCTGCTCCCGCCCTGGTGCCCCGCGAGGAAGGGGCAGCAATCCCGTCGGATCAGCCGCGGGGGATCCTTGCTCCGGAAGGAATCGTGTCCTGCCCTCGCTGTGTCGGCAGAAGCCGACGATTTGGGGAGGTTTTTTGTTTCTTTCCTTTTTTGGTTTGTTTGTTTGTTTAAATCTACTGATCTCCGCACCCGTCGCTCTGCCCCCCTTGCATCCGGGTGAAAGAGTTTATTACGCCTGTTTCCCAGAAGGAAAAAGCAAAGTGCTGACATGCCCTCTGGTTTCGGTCTAGAGAGTTACAAAAGTTGAGTTTTGCCGTAAGTCAGTGCTTGACTTATGGCCCATTCTTTGAGAGGCACTGTTTGATCAGCCAGGTACATCAGTCCCAGTTTCTGGAATATGGAGGACTAGTGCGATGGGCAGGCCTGGCAGCCTCTCTAGCCACAGGTGGCCAAAGGTGGTGCCTAATCTAAAAAACGTAGAGGAAACCAAAGGCAAATGCAAAAGAGCAACCCAGCTTTGCCACTACAATTACTGATGGAAGAACTTCGTAGTTTAAGTCCCCAAGCCCCAGGTCTGGTGCTGATGCAGCATTGGGAACGTGCATAATCCCACTGGATCCTTCCTCTTCTGCCCCAACAAAATGGATCACTGTGCACTAAGGTCTGGATAGCATGGAGGGGAAAAGCCGTGTCTCTCTGTCATCATTAGGATGATAAGATTTTCTTACTTTTTGTTACAGTACAGACAATACAGTAAGCTCCCATGGGGCTCAGTGTTGGAAATGCCTTGACGTGTGCAGACACTCTTGATGTGTGAATTAAAGTTTGCAATGAGGCGATTCCCTTCATAATGATAAACCATTCTGTCCTCTCAATAACACTAAGTATTTAAAATCACTTTGGTATGTGTTAAAAATTAATAAAGCAAAGAGTATACCTTTCATGGGACAGAGCTTGATTAAAATGAGAGGGCACAAATTCTGCTAGGTGGACCACACAGATCAAGGCAGAGACTATTTTTTAACTGATAAAGTAAAATCTAGCCTTACTTCCAGGTCTTGCATCCTTTTTTGTTTTAGAATCCCTGGAAAGAAAAATGTCTGGGCAAGTTACTTGGGTCTTCTGTTTGGTGGAGTCATTATTTTAGTCCAGTTAATCCTGTTTTTAGCTAATGTCTGGCAAGTGGCTTTTCACTTTACTTTCTTTTTTCTTAAATGTCTTATTAAACTCAACTGTGTAGTCATCATTGTATTTGTAGAGTGTTTCAGCCTTTTACTTGGAAATACAGACTCAAGTGATGTAGATCACTGTGTGACTGTTGGTGGAGTCTCAAGTTGATTGTGGAGGAACACTGGTGATGGCTCCTACCTCAGATGTTCTCTAGCTTACCTACCTTCATAGCCATTAATTGAGTTCCTACAGCAGCTAATACCCTTGGAAGGTTGTTTCTCAAACACAGCACACTTCTGCTCTTCCTGTTTACTTGCTTACAAAGAATGTGTCCAACAGGTAGCAGAGGTCAGGGGAGAAATGCCTACACAAGGGTTTGTACAGAAGGATTGGATCAGACACACCTTGAGGTAAAACTGTCACGAGGAGAGCTGTAAAACTGTCAGAGGAGTTAACTAGGGGCTGAAAGAGGAAAGGGATACACTTGAATCTGGTAAATTAACAGGTACTTTTACTGGTTGAGTACGTCCAGTCTTAAGGCTGTGTCAGATCATGTGTTGAAGATCAGGACATGAGGAAGCTGTATTTTAATGCATTGAATTAATGCACAGCTGACTGTGTCTCCTCTCTGTTACTGATCTGCAATACCATTTCAAATAGATATAAAAAATCTGCAATCTCCCTCTCTAATTCGTACTCATCAGACTTTTGGCTTTGTAAGTGGCAGCACTGACTTAATTATTGTAGCTTAATTGCTTTCTTAATCAAAACTCGTAAGTTTCTTACCAGTATTTTGATAAAACTTCACAGGCACTGAAGGTAACAAAATGTGTTGTTGTCAGCTTCACTGTCGCTTTTGTTTTGTGCAGACTCTTGCATGTTTCTTTACTTGCCATCCCTAGGACGACAACCTTTTATGTTCACAAAATGAAGGCTGTTGTAACTTCCGGCATTGTTGGTGTACTCCTTTAAAATTAACTTTTCCTCCGGCTGTTTAGCTCATGTGACTTGACTTGGAGCTTCCTGGAGGCAAAGAATGTGTGGGGTATGGCTGCACTGAAGTTTACAATGAGGACAGGGTCACTGCACTTGACAGAGAAGTTCTGCTGTTTTGTCCATTCTCTGGCTAATTACAGACACCATCTAAATATTCACAGGGACTCTCACCAAGCCACCTTTCCCTCATGGCTTTTCCCACTTTGCACATTATCTAAGGTTCTTCTTTAAATCAACTTGACTAAAGGACTAAACATTGATATTTCTGTGTCTTTTCTTGCAGCTCTTGTAAGTACTCGCATGACATCATGAATGCAGAGAACAAAAAAGTTCTAAAAAAACATGATTTGTCTGGCCTCAGTGAGATTGACCTGCAAGTTCTGCTTCTCCAAAACGATCCATTCTTCCTCCCTGATGTAAGTTGTACTGATGTCTTAAGAGAAAGTTTTTGTTCACTAGGAATGGGAGAGGGCAAGAGAGCATGTGGAGTTCTGATCTTTATGTCCAGCTGTTAAGATATGAAACAGGATTAGTCAGAATGAAGGAGGAATGGGAATGGCAATGTGAAACAAAATAAAGCCAGATCTGTTGAAGGGCTGTGTACTTAAAATAATAAACGAACCACACCCACAGCAGTAGAACTGTTTAATTAAGTACACAGAGACGTACATCTGGAGAAGGCCCTGTCATCTGTGATGTGCCAGGAGCAGACCTGCCCTCTGATAACAGGAGGTGGGCAGCAAGGCTACAGCCTGTCTTGTGTGCCATTTCTGTTATCCTAACAGTATGGCCATAAAGCTGCTCAAAACAAGCAAACAAAACTGTCAGCAGCTTCACCAGAGGTTTACAAAGGCTGAGATAAGCAAGAGAGAGTTGAAAGATCACAATAATGGTACACACTTACAGGGTAAAAGCTACGACCAAAACCTATTTTGTTGCTTCTTCTCTATGAGATGATGAAGACTAGGAAGTGAGTGCTCCTTTCCTTATCCAGTCCATGTAGGCCTGCACAGACCTGCACACATTTTGTTCCTTGAGGGTATAAGAGATGAGAAGAATCTGTGAGAAAATGGCCAGATTACTCCAGTCAGTTTTGTGTCAAATCTGTCTCTTCCAAAGTGCATGGAGTTTTCGTATGCTGACTTTCTACAAAGGAACCTTTGCCCAGTTTGTACTGGCAAACAGTGAGAGTGTCACTCATTGATTTTGTTAAATTTGGTTGAACAGTCTATTCTGATTCAGCATGTGTGTATAAGGGCAATACTGTCTTCAAGGTATGGCTGTTTCAAAGTCAGTCATACCCTGGTCTGGCTACAGCTTCTCCTGGTAAGAAATTACCAAAGTACTGCCCTTGTCTTTTGCAGGTTATAATCTCCACTGATTTGTTGATCCAACAGTTCTATTGTTCCTGTGTTCCCTGCTGTGAAAGTGCTAGATTTTGACAAAATAGGGTTTTTTATTGTGTAGTGTTTTAAAGTATGTTTTACTGGCAGACTGAAGGAGCATGGTGGTGATAAGCAAGGAGAATTACTAATTGTTCCCAGTAATGAGCAAATAGTAGCAACTATTCTTGGTTGGTATTGCCTACTAGAAATCTGTTCAGCCCTTGCCCCTGGCAGGCATCATTAATTACCTGTAATTGAGCACTTTTAACTCGTATCATGCAGTAAAATAGCAAAACCAAGAGAAAACTGGTCATTCATAAACCTGAGAGCTTGGAGGTGGGGTGTAAAAGCCAATTTGGCTGTTTCCTGCTTAGAAATGCTGACTGGTTGTGTGTGTGAAGACATGGCATGTAGGAAGCTCTCAAGCAAGAGGACACTTTGGTATTCTGTGACCTGAACTGGGGTTCAGAGTAAGAAAAACACAGCACCACCACATCAGGGGTTTTCACACTTTCCCTCACCTTCTCTGTGGCTCTCTTGTTGTTTGGGTCGGGGTGTGCTGCTGGTGGTTTTGGTATGTTTTTTTGGTTGTTTTTTGGTTTTGTTTCTTGGCAGATGCAAGGGGACAGTGTGGTTTCTTGATGTAGTTAAATAGTGGATTCCCTATTGTCATGGTTTAAGGCCAGATAAGTACCATGCAGCCACTTACTCTCTCCCACCCTGGTGGGATGGAGAGATTTGGAAAAGAGGTAAAACTCGTGGGTTGAGATAAGGATACTAAAATAATTGAAATAGAATAAAATATACTAATAATAACTGTAATGAGAGTGAGAGAGAGAGATTAATAAAACCCAAGAGAAACAAGTAATCCCCGGTACAGTTGCTCCCCACCCACTGACTGATGCCCAACCCATCATCCTGAACAGTGGTTGGTGGCTCCTGAGGAGAGGGATTTGGAGATTTGGAGGGGACCTGTGAGAGTCCCAATGTGGTATTGGGGCTCTCTGCCAGACAGCTGTGTGTCCTCCTCAAAGAAGCTTTCTTGTTACAGGCTGCTCTGGGAGCAAAACTGTTACTGTGGTGCTTAGTGGTCAGTATGAAGGAGCTTTTGGTCTGTGATTTGTTCTCTGGTCTGATTCTCTGTGCACCTCTTTTTTAGTGAATAGAGGAATAAAGAAGTGCATTGCTTTTTCCATATGTACTCTAATCTCAAAGCCCTCTTCTTACCATTTTATAAGCTCAGATTTTCAATACGGGATAAGCTTTACAAATAGGAAGTGCAAATTCAGTTTCAGCTCAATGAAATGATAACTCATTTGACACAATGTATGTGTTTTTATGGAGATATTTGTTCTTTGTTGTTCATTATGCTGTAGGTTTTTTCTGAATAGAATAACTGGAAACCACTTTGGTTTTATGCAGCTGTCTTGCATCCATTTTTGGCACTCCTAAGTTTGTTGGATTGGCTTTTCTTGTAAAAAAAAAAA
>VZUA01105547.1:33117-53798 GCA_013401035.1 Horornis vulcanius
CTCTCTTCTTTCTTATTTCTATTTTAAGGATGTGTTTTCCTTTTAACTCCTTTCTGAGAAGTCCCTCTCAAAGCCACCTGGATTCGTAGGGCACCCCAAGTCTGGCTTCACAAAATGATATTCTAGTTTTGGCCCTGCCTCTTAAGGCACCAGATGATTTTGATTTGCAGTTTTCTGGAGATCACAAGCAATATTCCCAAGAATGCCATCAAAGTCTTCCTGCCTGGGAATTAATTACCTTTTCAAGTGTCACAGGAGTAAGAGCCCAAGTGGCTGCAGTGATGAATGCAGTTTGTGGAACTCACAGCTGTGGTTGCTGTGATTCCATCCTTTGTAACCACAGAAAAAGAACAAAGTTCATAGGCTGCAGGTGTTTGCTGGCAGATTCAGTCAAATTCAGTCACACACTTTGGACATTCTACTTTTGTACAGAAAGACTGTAACCACACTTAATTTTAACAGAAGTTCCTTTTACCACCCTGTACTTGGAGCCTGACATTGTTTGTAAAGCTGGCACTGCCACATCTGATTGAGGTGGCATTTGGTGTCTCACAGGCCATGGTTCACTTCTGAAGCTTGGAAATGGTTTTCAGAGCTGCCATGTGCTGTGGGAAATAAATACTCTTACTTCAGATCTAATTCAGTTTGGTCACATTATATTAAATAAATTGGAACCAGCTTAAACTGGGGATTAGAGGATAAAATATGCACTGCTAACTATAATAAACCTGAATTTGTCCTTACAGCTTGCCAAGTAGGAACATTGATTTCCAGACAATGACCTGCTCCTCTTCTTCAGTTCGACGTCTCTCTACACCATCATCAGTCACAAAACCCACATTCATACTGACCACACAGTGGATTTGGTACTGGAAGAATAACCAAGACAAGTGGATTGAATATGGAGAACAGGTAAGTTCACATCCTGTGCTTTGAGTCACTTCTGCAGGAATACGTGGAGCCACTCTGCATCATTTCCCCTTTTCTCAACAGGATTAATTAAGTGAATCCTTGTGCTTCAGTTTAACAGTGTTGGGTAAGGCAGTGAAGCTATATCTGTTTGTCACAGACATGATAAAATGCTGACTGGCTGGAGGGAAGAGAGCTCCCTTTTGGAGTTGTCCATGGCTCCTACAGAGATTCATATAGAGCATATAGGCACATACAGATACTGTCCTTAAGATACATGGGAAGTAGTTGCTTCTTTTCTAAGCATTGTCCTGCTTTCTTGGACATGCAGGGGTTGCTCTGTTCTCTCACATCAAATGCAGTCTTTTTCCATGTATGCCCAAGTCCTCTGATGAGAAACTAATCTCTCTGAAAAATGCAGGAAAAGAAATATATATAGAATCTCACCTTCTCCCAAGGCAGATGAGTTTGCCCCATACAGTTTACAGTGTAGTAGCACAAATGGTAGAGTCCAAAGCTGATCAGGGATTTGGAAAAGTACATAGGGAAAGGTGTTGGACAGAGCACAGTCTAAAAGACTCAGGGTAACCTCAGAGTACTCAGCCTCAAGGAGTCACCCTGAGAAGTGTCCCAGGCCCAGGAGAGATCACAGCTGTGCAGCTGCTCCTTAGCAGGGAGAGCTTGCAAGGAGCTCACTCAGGCTTTCCTTATCTGTGGAATGAAGTGGTTGGCTTGTAGCTAAATCACAAGCAAAGTTAAGGGGTAAGAGTGAGACTCCTTAAACCTGCAACTTTTTTTTCCCTTGGCAAATTAGTCTTGGAAGAACATCCTGCTATTCATACATTAATCACATCATCAGTGTTTGTTTCCAAGCTCATATGCATCAATGTTCAACATGTCACCCTGTTCCTTTGTGGGTTTTCAGATGGCAGGTTGCAACTAGAAAAGTTCTTGGTGTAGGCCTTTGCTTCCTTTGGAGCCTGAACCAAACTAACTCTGGTTTGGTAAGGAGTGGAGTGTATCCATCACACCTGGTGGCAGCTCAGTGCCACCCCCCCACCATGGGACTGGGCAGAGAGTGAGAAAACTCATGGGACGAGATAAAGAATAAAAGATAAAGCAAAAGTGTGTGCCCAAGCAAAGCAAAACCAGGAATTCATTCCCCACTTCCCTTGGACAGGCGGGTGCTCAGCCATCCCAGGAAAGCCGGGCTCCATCACAGGTCACAGTGATTTGAGAAAACAAACACCATCACNCTAAAACATTCCTGTGTTATCAGCACTGTTCCAGCACAAATCCAAAACACAGGCACTACCAGTTGCTGAGAAGAAATTTAACTCTACCTCAGCCAGAATCAGCACATCTTGTTACAGGAATTTAAATGGAATATATATGTGTCCATCATTACTAATTATGTATTTGTGTTTATGTTACAAATACTCAATATTCAGCCTCAGGCCACCACAGTTCTGGGTAGATTCTTTGTCATCCTAGTCTTAGCCTCTTCTTTCCCTCTACCCCAGATAGTTACCCAGGGTTTAGTCCTGACTGTGATACTTCTCATTCTCAGTGGTTTTTTTTTCTTCTCCCCACAAAGGAAGAAGGGAGTATCGTGACTTCACCATCTTCTGCTATTATTGAGAATTTGTATCAAGCAGATCCTTGTGCCATTGTACCTTTCCAGACTGACCAACATCAATATGAACTCAATTTTAAAGGTAGTAATTTTAAAGGTTCTCATCTACAACTATGCAGTGCTTTATAGTCTTGCAAAGTCTCCCAGCTTTTGGAAGCTATGACTTCGTTTCCTGACACCGCCAGTTTCACTTACTGGAAGTGAAGTAGTGTTGGCCCAGAGGAAATTCCTTACAAAAGTAATCTTTCCCCCTTATTCCTTGACACTCTCCAGACTCATATCTGACCAGAAATATAAAGGTTCATAGTCTTCACATAAAGTTATAGTAAACCTTAAGTAAAGTAAGTTAACTCTGGGGATGGTAAAAAATAGAAGTTAGGCATCTTAGTGCTGCTGTAGCAATGTGTGAAGAGCATGAGTGGCTTGAGGGAGCAAGCAAGATAGGCACAGGTTTGATCAAAGAGTTACAGGAAAGACAGGAAACTGATACAGCCTTTGTGCAACTATTCCTCAGCAGGTAGAATTGACAAGTGAATATGCAGTTTTCATTAAAGAATGACTGATGATGACAAGATGACCCCATCTTGTAGACTTAGTAATGACTTTTCTTTCCTGCTCTTTTTTCTCCTCAAGAAATGACTCAGACAAACATTACTTTTAAAACTCGAAGACAGATCTGCAGGCGACCAAAATTTGTGTCTTCTGAAGATGTGAAAAAGATAAAGACAAGGTAAGTTGTTTTTTCATATTTTAGAAGTAATTTTAAAGCAGAATGGCTCCCAGTAGTTGTACAAGAAACCCAGGTGCTGCTGGAGAAAGCCTATCCATGGGACTGAGCAACAGAACCTGTATCACAAACTGCCTGGGGTACACCTTACTCCAGGTGCTTCAGCCACAGCTGAAGCAAGTGCAAGAAGCCTGTGATGGTTGAGTGGCAGTGTGCAGAGCCCAGCTTGCAGAATGAGGCTCTTTCCCAGTTTCTTTGTGGTTTATTTTGTTAATTTTTAAATACAGGAATTGGTCAAAGGGGATGCTCCAAATCTGAGTGTTTGGAGCAGTACTAGAATTACTAACACTTCATTTTCTGTCTGTTTGCAAACAGCCAGAAGGATTCTTCTATTCCAAATCAGACATGTCCTAGTCACTGGGATGCATCTGCACTGCCTGACTTCGGATACAAGGTATCTTCCCCCACCCTCTTGTAATTCTCATGGAAAGGCACAGTTCAGAGCTTAACTGAATCAACTGTAACTGTGTAGACTCTAAAAAGGGACAGGAGTAATTTCTTGGGTGGGTGTGCTAAAGATCTAGGTGATCTCCCAAGGGCTCATGAAACAGGTGCCAAATTGCCTTGAATTTCAACTGCATTTTAGGTCTTTATCTACATACCAAAAACTCACCAAACCAAAAACTCAAAACTCCAAACAACACCAAACCCAAAACTCAGCAAATTCAAGACAGGAAGAGTAAGTTTGGATTGGAGATCCAGGAAAGGAAATCTCTATATTCTCCAGTACTGTCACATATATCAAAGATCTGAGCACAGACCTTGGCCTCAAGAAATGGCAGAAATAAAGATCTACAACCATAAAATAAAAATAACATTGCAGTGATGTCTTCCACAAAACAAACCCAACCTGTCAGCCCAAAGTCTATGTTCTTATTTGATCCACCAAGACCAAAATGGGTGTTTTTTAGATTACTAGGTCCTGCAGTCCTTCTGGAAGAGCAGCACAGTTGATGGAAGTACTACAGGACTCTAGAAAAAAAAGGCTTTTTCATGTTACACACTTGCCCCTTGTGTAGTGATTTTGACCATGCTTGAGGAACAGAAGTGTAAGAGGTTTGCCTTGTTGATTGTGTCACAGAATCTTGTGTGATGCTGACCAGGTTGTGTTGGCACAAATACCCTGGGGGCTGAGGAACATCAGTGTGTGGCTGCGTCAGTGTCATGGGTGGAGTAAAGCACTTACAAGAGAGGAGGAGCGCTGTGTTGATATAAAATCACCATGTAACAAAAATTGATAATGAAGGTGAAAGTGGTTTAACAAGATTTGATGGCAAAATACACTTGATAATTTACTGCATAGAGGACAGGGTCAGACAAAACTGTTAGCAAGACCCTCCTGTTGAGTCATGACTTTCATAAAGAAAAGATTAAATAATAATGAGAGTGTGTGGGAATCTGGCAGGTAGCCCATTTGACGATTTGCCTGTGATATTTGGAGCTCAGTGAAAATAACAAAGGATTATGCTCTTCCCTGGGCTTATCAGCACCTTAACTAACAGGCGTAAATTTTTCCAAAGAATGCCAGAATGCCAGGTAGCTCTGTTCTTTTTAGGTCTCTTGAGCTGTATGTACTTAATTGCTCTGAAAACTTGTGTGAATTTTAATTGAGTACATTTGTTGGGGTGTTTCTGGAGTCACTGGGGTGAATGTGGGAGGCTTTGGAATGCATTGCCCAGATCCATAGAATCTTTTGGTTGTACATGTGGGGATGTGTGAGTAGAAGGATCGCCTTGTTCCCCAGAGCTCAGTTTGCTGAGTTGGCACCTAAGAAAACATCTCTTAACTTGTGAGTGCCTTTCACAGGAAAGGAGAAGTGACAATGTTGTCACTAGAAGCGAAAGCCTGGGCTAGATTAAATCTTCCTGTGGGACCTTAAGCTTGTTTTTTTGCAGTAGGTAATATTGGGAGTGGCTGGGATTCTGCATGCTTGTGGTGACCATTGTAAGAGCTGACAGCTACAACTCGATGAACTGCCTTCTCTTCAGACATTGACAAATAATCCTGGCAAAATCTGCTGCGCTGGAAATGATCCATTTTAAAAAGGAACCTATGAGATAGGCAGAAAGTCATCTTGGCTTAAAATGAGAAGCTGTGCTTTGGTAACATTGCATATTTTTTGAGTATTGCTGTGTCTTAATCTGTAAGTCATTGAGAATAGTTCTGTTGATAGAAGCGTATAAAATGCACAATGGAATTGCTAACACTGATTGGAAAGTTGGTTTCTTCTGTCTTTGTTTTAACAAAGTGGAAATAGTAGTTGTTAAATGTTTTAAAGGGATAAAAAAAAAGAATTGATTATATCCTGAAACTTCATGCTGGGTTTAAAATTGTCTCTTTAATGTACAACTGAGAAAAGTGTGCAGTGGATGTGTGGTTTCCTGTCAGTCTTTGTGTGTGTGCTGCTGAATCCTGGCCACGTGCAGGCCTGGGATTGCTGCCCTGTACCAAGCATGGGATGCAACGTGAAGAGTGTCTGTGCATTTTATAGATATCAGTTCTGCTGGGGTCACTGACACCAGTACCAGCCCTGCTCCTTACAAAACCCCAGTGAAGCAACGCTCAGGGTGTGAGTCGCAGAGTACTGCTCTTGTGCCAGTCATACACTGGTGGGAATTGCTGCCAGGGCAGTGATTCCTGCTCTGCCTTGGGAACTCTGCTCTGTGATAACAGGGTAGCAAATGCTCACACTCAGTGGGATTTTCCTTTTCAGGCCTGAAGGTGTAAAATGCTGAAGAAGTTGTGTAGTTATGTTGTATCAGCCTTCAACACTCTCTTCAATGTGGTGCTGTGACTTTTTATTAGCACCAGAAGCATCCTTGGGGAAATAAGGACAAACCCACAAAGTTTTCATGGGAAGGATAACATTGTTATCTTTTGTTATCTGGAGGCTATGATAAAATACTGGAAGTACCTTTCCTACAGGATTAGGCCTTGTGTAACATGGCTGACCCTCTGTTTTACCTAGTGAGGTTACAGTTCCTCAGGAAGAGATCATAGAATCACAGAATGTGCTGAGTTGGAAGGGACCCATTGGGATCATCAAGTCCAACACCAGGCCCTGCACAGGACACCTCAAAAATCACACCATGTGCCTGAAAGATGCAGCAGAGCAAAAGCACCTTTGTAGTTAAAGTGTGAATTGTTCATGTATAAATAAGTTTGCAGATGACACCAAGCTGAACACTGCAGGTGACACACCTGAAGGACAGGGCCGTCCAAAGGGATGTGGACAAACTCAAGGAAGGGGTCCATGGGAATCTCATGAGGTTCAACAAGTACTGGTACTGCACCTGGGCCAGGACAGCTCCTGAGGTCAATCCAGGCTGTGGATAAGCAGATGGAGCTGATGCCTTGGGAAGGCTGGCCTGGAACAGAGACTGGACAGAGCTAAGAGAATAAAGTAGGTATTTATTAGAAGGCCTTTAAGCATACACCTTGAGCAGAACAAGAGCCTGGCCAGGGCTACACCCAGGGTGGAACCAGAATGGTCACAAAATGGATGACCAGTCACAAGGTCTCACACTTTTATAAGTTTTGGTCTATTTGCATATTTGGGTTAATTGTCCAATTACAGCTTCAGATTATGAAGTCCCATCCTTCTTGTTTTCTCTCTTCAGTCCACTGTTGTTTGTGCTTTTGGGCCTGAAAACTTGTAATGGTTGTCCTTGGTCTCAGGCTGGAAAAGGATTTGTTTAATCTACCTACTCTATGAAAAGAGCTTACTAATACTTAATATGAGGCTCAGAACTACACACCAAGGCAGCACAGAATCTGAAAAACAGGAAACCTAAAACTTAAGGCATCAGAGCAATCTTGGGAGAAGGACTTGGACGTGCTGGTGGTGAGAGCTGAACTCTGAACCCCCCTTGTGCTGAGCTGATTATTTAGAGGGCCTGGAGTGACAGGACAAGGGGCAGTGGCTTCAACTGACAGAGAGTAGGTTTAGATTGGGTATTAGGAAAAAATTCTTCCCTGTGAGGGTGTTGAGGCCTTGGCACAGGTTTCCCAGAGAAGCTGTGGCTGCCCCATCCCAGGAAGCGTCCAAGGCCAGGTTGGATGGAGCTGGGAGCAGTGGGATAGGGGAAGGTGTCCCTGCCCGTGGCAGGGGGTGGCACTGGTTGGGCTTTAAGGTCCTTTCCATCCCAAATTATTATGTGATTCTAAATAAAAGATGTAGTACTGAAAAACAGTGACATGATTTTCATCACCCGATGGCAAGGAGCTTGGGCTGTGGTGCCACAGACTGTGCAGACAATCAGTACTTGCACATCCTGATTGTTTTATGTGTTGTGCTGTAAAGCTTTGGAAAATGCTTCTATATTGAGACATTGGAAATTTCACTCACCATTTTAAAGGCTTATAAATAAATTCAGAGAAATAGTTATTTCTTGTGCAGCTGAGATTTATTCTTTATCTTTAGAATACTTCCCTGTAAGTGATCTCCTTATTAGTAAGTACTTAAATGTTGCTGTGAAACACAAGTTTTATCTTATTTTATTTTCTCTCTAAACTCAGCCTTCTAAAACTGGGAGTTTTTGCCTGCTAGGGTAGGATGTTAGTTTCCTTGTTACCTTTTAGGATGGTCACAGCTTTCCTGCTTAAAACACGTGGGAACATGGGATGTTGGGATCTCACTTTGTCATCTTGAGTCTCCACTTGGCTTAAGTTGTGGTAAAGTGGAAAGTATTACCAGGTGACATCAGCCTGACAGCATCACACTTTTGCAGTTTATGGAGATAAATGTTGATTCTAGAAGATTAAAGACACAAGTTACTTTGGAGAAAAGATGGAAAAATTATGCATGACATAAGCAAGCAGAAAAGCTCAATGTTTTAATTATGTTTTGCATTAAATTCTTTTAGAGAAAAAATGAGCATTTCTTAATGGATTTTTTAACACAAAATGAATGGATAAATAAATGAAAGAACAATGGCTAAATAGATTTCGTTTCCACTGAGAAAGGAGATGTATTTGTTAAAGCAGGTATTCGGTGTCACATTTGTTTAGAAATGTAGGGGGTTTTTCTCAAGTCCATATTTAAGTGAAGCTTTCTAAATTCTGACTTTGAAAAGGTAAGGCACTGCAACGGCCAGGAGGATGTTTGTGTTTTGTTTGTTTCATCTTTAATAGCTGAAGCTCCCATAAATGTCTAGTTACAAGTGATGCTGTTATCTAACATCTTTTGTTCTTAATCAGCTTTAGATATAAAACTGACACTATCTGGAATAATCTGTCACATTTTCTTTATGCAATTTCTGTTCCATTGAAATTTAAAGTTCCAAGTGTCAGCTTTTGGAGATGATAAACCTTTCAGCATCCTTCCTGAAGAGAGGTGAGATGTCCCTGCAAAGCAGCAGTGATACACTGATTTACGTGTTGTTTGGTTATTCACATAGTCATGATCTAAAGCATTTAATTACCCTTCATAAGCAGAGTTTGGGGACCCTTCTGAAAGTGTATCTGCTGGAATTAGGCTTCTGCATGTTCCAAGCTCACTGCAGCCTCATGCCTTCTTTTGCTTTGGTTTGTATTTTATAGGCAGTGGTGATCAGCAAGGAGACCTCTGAATACAATGGAATAAAGCAGCTGTTTCATCAGACTATGAAAAATTACAGCATCCTTAAAATACAGAGGATTCAGAATCCATCCCTCTGGAAGGTGTTTCAGTGGTTAGTACTTGTTTCCCTATCCTTATGAGGAGGCAGTCTCCAAGAACAGGTTGTCCTGTATGTATTTTCTAGGAAAGAAAGGAGATTGCCACCTGTGCCTTAACATGACTGGTATTTTGTTACTAGTAGTTTCAGGAGTGAGATTGAGGTCTGAGGCCTTCCACAGAATGCCGTGCTCTGTGGGGAGGTTCCTTTTGCATGGTTCCTTGGAAGAGGGAGAGGAGCATGGAGAGAAAGAAAAGCATGGTGCAAAAGTGGGATGAGGATACCCACAGGGATGTGGAACAATGATTCTCTTGGGGATGGAGCAATAACTGCCTGCTGCACATGTCCTCTGTCTGTTACAAATCTTTATCCATTAGAGTATATGAAATGCTATAAAGAGTAAAGACTGCTTGGGCTTTTTTGTTCCAGTCAGATTTATTTAAGGTGCTCTTGCTGAACAAAGTCAGTACTCACTAAGAAAGAATTACTGTGTTTTAACTTGATGATCTCTGAGTTCCAGAGCTCCTTTCTGGTTTTTAATGTCTGCATCAGTGATACTGAACTCCAGGTATTTAGGCCAAGCTGGATAGCACCAGATTAGAGCTGGGGCTCAACCATTTTCAAGTTAGTTTGATGCAAGATTAAGCTATTGCTTAAAACAGTTGCCTAGTTTAAAACAAGAGTATTTATTAAGGGCTGTATGGAATGGTAAAGGTGTAGAAAAATACTGCTCAAATAAGTGCTTTCACTTGCAAAATGATTGAACCCAGAAAGTTATCAGCAACTGATCTCATAAAACTTTTTCATCTAGCAAAACATAAGAGACTTCAAAACATGTAATAGTGCTTAATTTTTATCCTCCTCCAATGAGGTAATTAGGCTAAGCAGGCAGAGTTTAACATTGCCAAGTCCACAGGATGATGGAGTAATTTGAGTTGGAAGAGACCTTAAAGCTCATCCAATCTGCCATGGACAGGGACATCTTCCACTCTCCCAGGTTGCTCCTAGCCCCATCCAACCGAGCCTGGAATACTTCCAGGGATGGGGCAGCCACAGCTTCTCTGGGCACCCTGTGCCAGGGCCTCACCACCCTCACAGTAAATTCTTAATGAACGAGTTTCAGTCTGTTGCTCTTAACTTTTCATTTACTAATTTACAAGTTAAAAGGATTCTCCCCTGGCTCTGCTTAATTTGTAGCTGATGACTTTCTGGAGAATATCACTATCTTGTCCACTTCAGCAGCTTCTGAAAACCTGACAGGTGTCTGGATGCTGTGGAATGATGATGGGAAATACGAGTTAAGCCTTTTGTTGTGATTTCCCTTTTGACCCTGTTCATAGCTCAGTCTGACTCTGGCCTCAACCAGTGAGGTGAGCAGTGGGCAAAGCAGGCTGGGTTTGTGTCCTGGCCCCATCTCCTCAGCAGCACTGACCTCTCTCAGGGGCAGGAGCTGGGGCTGTGGTACAGAGCACAAGCTGCCTCCAGCTTTGAGCCACTGGAAGCACAGAGCCTCTGTGGTTAATGCTGCCTCCACTCCATTGAGAGCTTGGGTGGGAAGAGACAAGAGACCTTAGAGCACAACAAGTAGGGCCCTACAGAGGAGCAAAAGGTTGATACAGTGGCAACTGTAATAGTGTCAAATGCCTAAATTCCCTGAGTAAAGCTAGAATTATCTGGAATTACTGAGCAGTGGTGTCAGTGCAGTGCTCATCTCATACTTGTTCATCGTGCTGCTAGTGTGTCTTGTCTTCCAAGAGGAGAAAGCAGGCTGGAAACCACATCCAGCTGATTTTACATGGATGTTACACAGTTGTTTGAATTGTTTAAAAAACCTCTTTTTCCCTTTTATTCCATGGCTCACAGTCTCCTCCCCTTCATTTTTGTCAGGCAAAAAGAGAAGATGAAAAGAGAAAATGGAGGAAAGGAAGTCCAGGAAAAACAACTGTTCCATGGAACTGATGACACCTCCATGAAAACAATCTGCACTCAGAACTTTGACTGGAGAATTTGTGGAAGCAATGGAACTAACTATGGGAAGGGTATGTAGAAAATGAGCTGTCTGCTGAGACTCCCCTGATAGTGGAGCAGTCAAAGTTCTGAACTCTTGAACTATAGAAGGTGAAAAAAAAAAAAGATAAGAATTGGTATTATGATCCTTCTGTAGAGGGCCAGGATTTGCTTTGGGTTGGGGGTAAGTCTTCTCACAAGGTGTCAATAGCATTAGAGCAGGAACTGGCTGTAAGTGGCATTTTCTGATATCTAAAGTCATAATTTGAACTTACAAGAGAAATTAGTTTGCATGGCAGGGAGCAGAGGGGTGTGCATGCCCTCAGTCTGATCGTGGAAGGTCCTCATGTTTTCTTGTCTGTCCCTCTCATCATAACACACAGACTGTACTGTGCTTATCGGTATAGCTTTTTAAAAAATTACTCCTAAAACAGCAAATGCTGAATGGTAATTATATAGTGCAATGTAGCAAAAATTTCAGTGGTATCCTGTAAACTAAGTAAGAAAATTCCTGAAAATTGAGTCAGATACCTCCTGAAAACACAGGGGATGCTCAGAATTTGCTGTCACTGTATAGATTCTCCTCATAACCACCTTTTCATCTCGTTTTTCAGGAAGCTACTTTGCTAGAGATGCTCGCTATGCCCATGCCTACTGTCAGGCTATGGCCCAGGGACACTTGATGTTCGTGGCTCGTGTTCTGGTTGGAGACTACGTTAAAGGCAACGCCGCCTATGTCCGTCCCCCGGTGAAGTGTGCTGACAAGCTGTGGTTTTATGACAGCTGTGTGGATGATGAGTTAAATCCTTCTGTTTTTGTTGTCTTTGAAAAACACCAGATTTACCCAGAGTACATAATAGAGTATGAAAAGGAGAGAATAATAGAGCTGAATGAGACAAGAATAAGAGAGCAGAAAGATGCAGGAATAAGAGTGTATAGAGGGGAGGGAATAAAACAGCAGAAAGACACAGGAATAAGAGTGTATGGAGGGGAGGGAATAAAACAGCAGAAAGACACAGGAATAAGAGTGTATGGAGCAGAGGGAATAAGAGAGCAGAAAGAGGAGAGAAAAAAATGTGTTATATCTTAGAGGAACATGGCAGTTGGCCTCTCTCATCTTGTTTTTCGTATTGCAGTTGTTCTCCTACTTGGTGACTTCTTTTTACTACGGTTTTCGGAATGTTAATCCAAACAATTTTTGTATTTAGGAGGGCTGGCAAAGCAGATGTTACATTTGTTGTGACTGCCTTATCTTCTTCTCTTCCTCTCTTAAACGAAGCATAGATATTTCGATAACCATTGCAGGAAAATCAGAATTGTGGGATGGGAAATTGAATGTTATGACTGCTGTGGGCAAATAATTGTAAATGCATCCTCTAAAAAAAAGAGGATTTCTCTTCGCAAACAGTTAAAAGAAAAATTAACAGTACAGTAGTTTTTAAGGAAGCTTTCAGGTTTTTAGTAGCCAGAGATTCTTTTCAGAGCAGAATTCATCTGTTCTTGATCCTCTCATCTATTATCATTATTATAAACAGTTCAGTGTAGGTAATAATAACTTGAGTTTGTTTTCAAAGCACTGCTTGTTAATGCCGGTACATGTTTTGAGTTAAAATGGTAAACAAAAAAAGAACATGCGTATTTTAAATCCATGTTGTTAGTGTCTCGAGAATTTTCATCTGTACAATGGCAGATGGATCAGAAAGCTGTTGGATCAGATTCTTTGTGGAACTTTGCAGTAACTTGCTGTAACCTATACAAAAGCAGAGCTCAACTGAAACTCTGAAAGCTACCACATGCGAGTAAGCAGACACCAGAATTTGGTGGTTTGGCTGCAACTAATGGCCATAAGGACACACAAAGGCTGCGTCCCAGCGAGCCAGGCTTTCCAGTGCATATGGCCACATAGCACAACAGGACAGGAGAAACTTCTTAAGGAGCACAGAGATGGTCTGTCCTGTTTGTGCATTAATTTTCGTTTTCTAGACGTAGAACGGGACTAGAAGAGACCAATTAGGTTCTCTTGAGGGCAGTGGTAGAACTGCTGTCCTAAGGCACCGTCCACATGTTCTGCTGCCCACTTGTGTGGGGCAGGGTGCTGACAAGAAAGGATCCTCTTTGCGTTTTGTGGGTGATCCTGGGTCAGAAACCTGTGCAGTTCCTACTGGATGTTGTTAGAAGGGAGCCTGTAAGTGGATCAAACTGAAGGCCCTCTGTACAAAATGCCATATTCAGGCAGTTTAGCTGTTCAGAGGGAAACTGGGAATGAGGGCAGAGGAGCAGTAATTTTTACCTTCAGATAAGCTTTATGGAAGCATCAATAGCGTCTAAGATTTTTGCATCTGTGATACAAATCCGTCAACCATCCAAAGATAGCAAGTTCTTCCCAAGAGGAACAGAAAAGATTAATCACGAAAATCTTACTAAAATGACTTAGAACTAAATGAGGAAGATTTTAATACTTTTTAAGATCTCGCTTTCTCTTGTTTGCCTGTAGAGTTCCTGAATTACTGAGCTTGCTGTATTTGCAAATAAAACCTGTTTTCAGATACTTTCTGCGTGCAGTTTGTCTTTACATAAACATGGCAAGACTAAACATGTGAGCCAACCCCTGCCTGCATTGTGCCTTCCTTCAGTGTTTCTAAACCAGGGAACTGCACATGTAGACTGCCACTGTAGGGTAGGTGCTTAGCTAATTGCTAAGGAGAGAACAGCATGATTCAGGAAGAATATTTCTGTAAATTAAATTCCTAACTAGGAGATGTTTAATCTTAAAGCAGTGGGGTAGTTTGTAATTAAACAGCTGCTCTGAGCAGTTCATGAAGTCCTAAGAAAAAGTGAAAGAATTAAGTAAGGTAGTGGCAGAACTGCTGGTTTTAAATCTCCAAGTAGCAAGAAATTGAGACATTCTAAGGATGTTCTTCCTTAATATGCAAATGAGTAACTTTTAAACACTCTGAATCAGGTGCCTGTAGAAACCTCCATGCCTGTGAGACACAAGGCAGGCCTGGATGGGAGACCCATCAGCTTAGGATCAGTCCAGATCACCACACACATACGGTAAGGACACAGCAATTCAGGAACTGCAGAACTGTCCCATGGTCCAAACCACCCTGGGGCAGGGATGCAGCAGTCTGCTGCACAAGGCTTTGGCTTTTCCATCAGAGAAGTGGACCAGGAGTGAGAGCTGCAGCCTGGATAACTGAGCTGAAGGGGGAGGAAAGCTGGAAAATGCAAACACTGAATGCAGGAGGATGGAAAAGAAACAATGGTTCTCCCACTCATGGCACCTCAGCCTGCCCCTGGGAGGCTGTGCCAGCTTGAGCTGTGACCCTGTGCGAGCACAGAGCCTGCTGCTCTCCACTGCAGGATGCTTCTGGCCACTGTGATGGAAACAAAGTGGGTGCACACTGTTACATGTCTATGAAATTAGGCGGAATAACACATTTAAAAGCTTCACACATGGAAAGAAGTCATGTACTTGCTTGCTTAACAAAGATCATCTTTGAATTTATTAAGGCAAAGCAGACAAAAATCTCAATCTATCAAAACTAGATCTGTCATTGATTACATTGATTACACCCTGCATAGCCAGCCAGAGCTTTCCCAGGCTTTTGTTCCCTTATACAATTTGTTATGTTCCTCGAGTAGAAAGTTACCTGTCTAAAGTCACTGCCTGAAGTGCACTTACTAAAAAGAATAGTAAAAATGCAGTGTAACTTGTCCCAGTGAACCCCACCATGGCTGAACAGACAAGCAGTGATGAAGCTGAAGAACAGCACACTCATAAATCAGAAGATCTGAAGGCAAGGAATGCAATCCCTTATGTGGTTTCACTATTATTGTTTTAAAAATAAGGTATTTCTGCCTCAGGGGAGGATTGGGTAAAGTAAAATGTCAGCAAAGCACTTTCACCTCTTGTTCCATGATGCAGGAACTCCAGGGGCAGTGCAGGGCTAACTATGGAAGTGCTTTCTTAGGTCAAAAGGGAACTGTAGGACAAGGCTGCTGTGGGACATGGGAAAGAGCCTGAGCTGGACAGAAAGCAGGGACAGGCCTGTGGGGCCAGGGGAGTTGCAAATGCGGAAGCAAAGCCAGAGCTTGGGCAGCTGCAGAGTGTGGGGTTTTTATTCCAGAAGAGGAGGCCTGAGTTCAGTTTTGGTCTGAAATACAATCTTCCCCATCATTAGGGATTTCTGGAATACTGCTGCAAGACAATGTGTTAGCTCTGGGATGCTGCAGGGATCCAGAGGCAGCAGAGCTCCTTGAGGCCTGTGACTCACATCGTGCCCCACTTGCAGCACTGAAGTTTATCCCATCACGTGTGCTGGGACAGAGCTGTGTCCATCCCCTGAGCCTCTTTCCATGGCAGAAAGACCTCCTGGTCTTCTTCAGAATGTGTGCTTTAAGCCTGGTTTCAACCCCACTTTGCCAACGTGCAGGGACTCTCTGCAGTGAGATGGTAGTAAGGCCTGATTATCCAAAAGCTCAGGCAGGCACAAGGACCCAGTCCAACATACCCTTCAGAGATGGTACTGTTCAGCTGAAATCCAGGCTCTTCCCTTTTTTCTGAAAGATTTAAAAGTGCTGAGGGAGCACTTCTCCGAATAGTCATTATTCTTCTCTGGTTCTTGTCTGGTTTCATTTAAACTCAGTAATGCCAGAAAGCTCTGCTGTGCTATATTGAAAGGGAAAATTTAACATTTTATGAGAAAGAGTTTAAAAATCTGTACCTGGAAAGAGATCCTGAATGCAGACAGATCTGTGACTCCTGCCTGAATGGTCTGGAAGCTGGATATGAATTCAATTCATGCCTGTATTGGCTCTGGCCCCACACCTTCCTATTAGGTTTATTTAAAAACTCTCTTTGAATTACCTGAGCAGTTTATTTCACATGTAGGCCAAGTAAGAAACTGGGCCAAAGAAGGACTGAAATTCAGGCACTGTTACTGCACTGTGTATAATCAGGGTCAGAGAGAACGTTCAGGAAAACATACCAGAGCAGCACTGCCTTTGGGATGCTCCAGAAAGCTGTGCATTATCAGCAAGTTTTCTTCTTTCCTTGTGGAATCATCTAAGACACAACCTCCAGAAATGCAACAGCTCTGTCTGGTTTTTTAAGGAAATTATTCTCAGATCTTTTAACCCCGAGTACCTCCCCAAGCTCCTTCACAGCATCCCTGCACTCCCTGCAGCCAGACTTTGTGGAAAGCTCCTGGCTCTTCCAGCTGCAGCTGCAGGAAAGCCCTATGCCACGGAATGCACAGCTGCTGCCTTCCTGATCAGTCGCTCCGTCATGGGTGAATTTGGTCTCATCATATCCCGTTCATGCAGGAGACACCTGTGAAAGGAGGAGGAGGAGGTGGTGATAAACATGGACTGTTCTGCCAAACAGGCTGTGCTGAGGCAAGCCCAAGTGGCAGAGCACACCTCTGACTTCCCAGTAAAAGCAGATGGCAAAGTGGCACTGACTGGAGCTGTAGCAGTTCACAGCAGCTTAGCAGTGCATAACACACATGGTCAACAGGCCATATTTGAAGACAGAACCATTTGAAAATCAGCTACCCTTGAACATACACAGATCATCCCTCCAGGCTGCAAGAGTGCACTTTGGGAATTGGAAGCTATTGTACTTTTTATCCCAGTTAAACGTTGCTACATTTAACACAAACGCTTGCATATAATTTTAGCCCTAAATTTATTGGTTTGAATATATTCATTGCTTCTTACTTTTTGAGTATATTCTTTACTTCTTACTTCCACAAATATTTATCAGGGGAAATACTCACCTTGCAAGGTTTCGTTTGGCCTTTGATTTAGAATTTAAAGCAGCATGAATCAATAACAGGCTGAAAACATCTCTCTGAAAAAAAATCAGCAAAATACAAACTAGTAAGCAATTTATAATGTATTGCCAGTTACAATGTCTTCATTACCAAACTTAAATTCACAGGAAGAAAACATATCAACATTAAAAATAAATAGCTAACCCTGCTAGTAAGCTTTTGCAAACAGGATTTAGTCACTAAAACTGAAGTGCTGTTGAGGAGGTAAGTGCTTAATGGTGGCTACTGAAAGGGAATTAAGTCACATCAAAAAGTCTTTTCTGCATCTCCTTTACCTGAGCATCACTGCCTCCCACTTGGACTAGTTCATAACGGATTGGGTACAGCAGGTCTACAGCTTTGTCACAATTCCCATTTTCAAACTCTACAAAAGCCTGGCACAGTGGCAGCCCCAAACTAGGAGCCAGGGAAAGCTGGTGGTCTTCACAAGGTGCTCTGTGGAATGAAAAAGTGGTTAACTTCCATAAGCCAAAGCATAAATAGCCATATTTCAATGCCAGTCTGCCACTGCCTGCAGACAGGTTTTAATTTTTTTTTTTTTACTGATGTTTCAGGTACTTGACTTAGGTCATATCTTTTGGTGTGGTTATGCTGCTTTCACCTTTTTGTTACTCATCCAGCAATCAGTCTTTATTCTCCTGCACATACCCACAAAAGGCACAAGCCCAACCCTCTCCTACCTCTGCAATAAACAGTTTGGGCTAGGATAGTAAGAAAACTGCAGTTTCTTTTCTGCTGACCAGAACATCCTACTGCTAGTCCTTTGTCTGGCCACACGTGGCCACCAGTCCTTGCACACAGCTCCCAGTCATGACCTTGCAAGCCAGCTCCTTCTCAAGGCAGCGTTAAAAACTTCTGTTTCTTTCACTGGGCCAGCCTTCACTCTCCAGTAGGCAACACTGCCCTATGTGTTTATCACTCCTTAAACAAACTGTGGCATCCTAGAAAGATAAAAGTGCACACAGATGTTCATTTGAAGCAGCTTGAGACAGCCAAGTGATGAAAATGATGGAACAATTCCTCATTTACACGTTTTGTCCAGCATTTCCCTGGAGATGAGCCTGTGGCACCAACCACCAGAGAGCGCCATGGGACACCCGGGAAATTCCAAGCAACTTTCCACGCCTAAGGCCAGGGAAAAACACCGGTGCAATGCCGGATGGGACCGATGTTCGTGCCCAGGTTGAATCACTGCTTTCTTAACACAGACAAAACGCCTCTGGGGTATCATTTATATATTACATATCTGTGATAGACGTAAATTAATCCAATCATTAATACAGCCCCTTCAGCTCACAGCCTGCTTTCTCAAATAATGAAATTAAGCTTTGTAATATTTCAAACTACAGCTAAAAATGTACACTTGTATTTTGAAGACTGAATGCAGCTAAAAGGAAGCACTGGGTGAAAGAATAAGTAGCATATATGAACATATGTTCATTAAAGCCTAGGTGATGGGCAGTTCTCTATACTTTATATATACTGACATATAAATAATAGAATAAATAACAAAATATATCTGCCATTTTCTAGTTTACTTAAATGAGACATAGTTGGGCTTGCTTTGAAAGTTTTGTTTTGGTAAGTATTCTTAAAAATTACACTATTCCTCGAAACTACATATAGTCAGGAACAAATAGGGACAATTTCAGCTTCCTCCTTCTTTTTAAAGGCAAAAGAAGAAACAGATGCTTAAACAGAGGGAAGAAAAGCGTATAGTGGGGGGAAGAAATTGAATTTAGCATCTATAATCAACCCCTTCAAAAAACCCCCAAGGCAATTCAGAGTCATTTAACACCAAAGAGAACACGAACCCCTTATTGTTTGGATGTAGTACTTAAATATTCAACTTTTTCAAATAACTTAATTTGAAAGCAAAATATTCTAGATTATTACTTTAGTAGTACTTGAAACCTAATTTCTTGCATATGGACTTAACAACACATCAGAGTAGCCATTAGAATATCACTACCAACTAATGTTCTGTTATTAACCTTTTAAACCAGAGCAGAAAAGATCCATCCCATACAGCTGACACATCTTGTAGAATGTTTTTATTAATATACTTTACTCCTTGTCTGTAACACAGCTTAGTGTGACCCCACTAAAAGGGAACAGACAGCAAGTGCTCAGGTGGTGTCCATGACCTCAAACACCAAAGATTTCTGCTCAACAAGATGAGAAATCCCTCTAGACATTAACTCAAAAAATAAATACTGTTATGGATCTCCTAACTGGACATTGTCCTGCTTAAACCAATCTGTCCCAGTGACATGCTAAGGCAGGGAGGAGTGTGTTGGAGCTTCAGCAAGCCAGAGACATCATCATCCTGAAGTTCAGAGGGTTATTCACTGAACCCAATGCAGGAATTCCTTTGCTTACCTGGCAAGTTCCTGCAGAGTTGTTAAAAGCTCCTCAGTAGTTTTGTGGTCTTTGGCTCCAAGGAAAGACATCAAGAAGTGCACATCATTGAACAGCAGAATGTGATCCTTGGTGTGCTTCTTCGTAACCCCAAGCAGATTATTCCACCTGTCCCCAAGCTTTACACCTAAGAGTAAAAAATACTTCTGTCAATAACACTGCCACATGCAAAAGTATGACTTTACAATATACTTTCAGTCACTTAGCATAAAAAGCATTTCTATTGAACTCAAGAGAACATTTCCTGATGTGGCAAAATTTATGCAGCAATAATGCTCAGTTGCAGCCTGCCTTATCTGGGCCAAGAGTTTCTTGACTGTCAGGAGTTCAAAGGCATTATTTTAGTCTGCATTGTGTGAGCTTCTGGCTTTTTTATGAGATTGCTTATCCTATCTTGGAGGTGCTGCTCACCACAAGCCATCTGTAGGCATCACAAGACAGAGTGAGAAGATGGGTTTAATAAAATCCCCAATACATCATTAGTGTTTTAGCAGAACAGTGTGAAATACTGTCTGCCCATCATGTCCCCTGCCAGAACCCCAGTGTACAAACACTGACTTAAAAAGGGGAAATGCCACTGTTTTAGAAGAGTACAAAAAGCCGGAAGTTCTTATGCCCACACTAACTATTTCAATCAGGATCAAAACAGAAAAACAAGGGATCTAACTGGAAATTTACATCCAGAAAGTACTATGGGTTTTTAGAGGCTTATGCACTTGATAGCTCCGCCTCAGACCTCCAGGGACAATAGAAGTGAGTTTGTAAAGAAGAATTATATGACCTATGCTAGCTGGAGCTGTCTGCTATGCCACACTGGCATGGAAAATGGAAGCTCTTGGGAAGAATAAAGCTTATGGACACTATTAGGAACTTTACATTGATGCTTTTCTCAAGTTTCTTCTAAATCAGTGATCAAGCTTGCTCTGTAATTACACTGAAATACTTCCCCAACATTAACAGCAGGGGAAGGGAAAAGGAAAATTACAGTTATAAAAAAGAATGGCCAGAGGATATCCTACCTTCCAGCTGAAGCCTGTACAGCATGGAACTGTTATCAACTACATCCAGGATGCTTCCACTTGCCAGGCACATGGGAGCAATCTGTAATCACAAGTATATCCAGGCTGGCCAAGTGATGTGATAGTGGAAACTTCCTCAAATTATCAAACTTATTCTCACAGTACTAAATTAATTTTATCCTCCTATTAATTCAAAATTACTTGTTTTGTAACAATCCTAATTGCATCTTTCTTGAGTACAGGAATTTGCAACAACAGAAACTTTTATGGCTTTACATGTATTTTCCCAGTAAATATGAAGAATCACCATGGTATTTTATTTTTCCCAAAACTGTGCCATAAATATTACTTCACTTAATCAATCTTAATAGATAGAAATTTGCCCAGCAGCTTTCTTAATGC
>VZUA01105547.1:55220-65425 GCA_013401035.1 Horornis vulcanius
AATTTTGTTAATTTTTGTCTCAAACTTAGAGATCTAAGTTCATCTTGCTATCAAATAACTGTGCTAAATGTAATTAGTGAAACTACTGGATCTTCAAACATGCAATAATCTCACAGCAATATTTCAACATTCTTAGAAAGACACTGAAACTTCTGACCAATGCAATTAAAATTCTCAACNATCCCTTTAAACAGCTGATCCCTCCTTCCCCCTCAGTAAAAGTAAGTTCTGCCTTTTAAGAGCTTTAGATAACCTATCTGGACCATAAAACACATGTGTATGAAAGTATCTCATACCTTTTCAATGTAGTATAAAGCCCAGTGCCAGTAATTATGGCAAGCAAGCATATCACTGCTCTGCAGGAAAAAAAAAAAAAAAAAGAGAAATTATTTACAAAATAACTTCCCTTTTCAAGCTATCTAATCAGATTTCTGTTTCTTCCTTCTGCAAAACTGAGTACTTCAGGAGATACAAAAGAGACAAGAAATTTACCTCAGCTGCCAGGACACCTTCTCATTTGGTACACTTGTCACTGCAGCTATTAGGGTGACACCTCAAACCCAAGGTTTCCCCCATGTCATTTTCCAGGTAAGAGAATTCACCTCAGAATTCACCTCAGAATTCACCTTTCTTCAGCACCCTTTTTTAAAAAAATTTAATCTACAGCTGTAAGAAGAGTAAGATTTGTCTCATCTAAAATTTAGGCATCTTGTCTGAAGTAACCTGGCCAGATAGTGGAGAGAGGAGGATAATGGAGGCCTTATGAGGGCCAATCATCCCAGCCACCTAGAACCTACCCCAGACAAAGAAAAATCACTTTTTAAACAAGTTTTACTACTGGCTACAGAAGCTGCAAGTGCCAAATACACTGGCAGCTCATCAGGTGAGATGAATTTTTGTTGGACTGCACCAATTTCGCACTGTCCTTTCCAGCTGGTCCCAGGACTTCAAATCTTCTTCCCTAGCCTGCAGCTCAAGGCAATTGCAGTTCATTTTTGTGAATGCATTAAAAATAGACAAATGTAGTTCCATAATCCTTCGGTGAAAACTAAAATACCAGAAAGGTTCACCCCTCTCATCCCACTCTCTCCCTGTAGTTTAGTTAAGTTCTGTAGTTAAACTTAATGGTCTCACAAGTGGAAAAATCATCTTTATTGTCATACTGACAACTGTTAACAACCACTTTCAGGAAGCACAAAGGTAAAGGTTCCCAATAAATGTCAGGGCCTTACAGTGCTAAGATAAACATTCTGGTAATCTTTGCTTGTTTAATATTAAATCACAAACCAAACCCAAGCAACAGAAGTAGTTAGGTGCTTGGCATGAACACTGATAATATCAAGTTGAATATCCTACTGCCATTCCAAATGTCATACAAACAAGATCATGGAAGTTCCTGACTAAATAACGCAAAACCTTTTCCCTGCTGCTAAATTTGAGCTCTGTAAAAGATTAAACTGCTAGAGAGAAGTGGGCTTGCACTTGATTTTATTTGGATAAAGAGTATGAATCACAGAGCCATGCAACTATTTTAAGAAGGAAGAGTTAAAAAAAATCGATCCAAAAGTCACTGACTGGGGTTTTAAAGGTATCACCCAAACTGTCAATCCCCTACATCACTGTTTCATTAAAACTAACATATTAAAAGACAAAATGCTTTCTAGGAAGTGACAGGTGTGAACTTCAAGCAAGAGTTTTCTGTCTGCACTTCCAAGCCCGGTATCTGAATGCTTAACTTAAAAAATAAAACAAGCACAAAACCAGCCTTTCTAGTTGCACTGTCCAGTCCTGCTCTTTGGGTGAGCTGGAATAGTCAGCTCAGATGACTCTAAAATAGACTCTTGTGGGTTCTAGCAAAGGCAAACCTCACTTCTCTCAGCTCTGAATATAACAGACTTAATCACTGGGTAAATGCTGTCAAACACAAAATGAAACTTAATTTACAGCAAAGGACCATATGACAGACTAATTAACCTGTTCAACACTCTGAGAGATGCTATCAAACATGTTTGATATATAAGGCAACTGATACACTAGAAAGTAATTAGTATGCTAGAAAATATATAAGAGCCTAATTTCTCTTTTCTTTACAGCTGTTCTTAAAATCCCCTCCCCATCCAGAAGCAAACTAAAAGTATTTTAGTGTTTTGAAACAGTTGATTCGACTGTGTCATTTTCCACCTCATCTTAGGTCCCACAAGGAGATTCAGCCAGGTTCTTCAACTGACTGTCAGTGCTTACCTCAGCCTAAGTAAAAAGCTTGTGAAAGAATCAGTGGTCACTTTACTTTTATAACCACACAACAGATCACAAGTAGGACAGTCATGTCCCTCATAACATGCCACTTCTTCCTGCCTCGTGCTAAAAAAGCTGCATGGAGAGTAGCAGGACCTTAAGGGAGGATTTCCTCTAATATACAAACTCTGCATTGATTTTAACAGGTCTGCAGATAGGAAGGAATTGCAGGCAGAGGACTCAAGAACTTGGCTGCAGGAATTAAAGAAAACCTGAAAGGAGCTTTTTCAGGGATGCCACAAAAATGTTTACCTTCCAGTTCTTTTCTGTTTCCTTCATGAATTTTAAACCTTTCTCCACCTCTGCTTTCATTTCATTTACATGAGCTATAGTATGGACAGACCATGCATCTGTCTGATTTATAGCCAAAGCCTGTGAGTGAAAAACAGGAAAACATGATGAGCCTTACAAACTTGCAAATACATACATTTATCACTGCTTATCTAGAATAAGAGACTATTTTTTACTTGCTGCATGTTAAGTACATCCTTACCACTCCAACTAACCACGGCCCAGAAGTCTGATTTGGACAGAAAAGGAAGAGAATGTTTCTTGGCTGACTTCACTTCCCAGCTTCTGCTGCAGGGAGATGAACACAACAAACTCTAAAACGCAGGCTTTGATGATGACTGTGAAATGACATTATTTCACATGCATCAGTGAAAGAACTGCAGCCACAGGCACAATATATGCCATGATTTAGTGCTTTGCAGACAACTATTTCTTTTCCAAAAAAAATGGCCAGCTCTGAATATTCAGCCAATTCCTCTTCCTTGGCCCAACAACTCCCACTAGGCTTTTGGCATTTTGCAAAGTTAGTCATAAACCTAGTAAAGGTTTAAGGTTTAGGGTTTAGTCTCTATTGTCACTTTCAGCAATTTGATGTAACAGAATTTTTGCCAAGAACACCCATTAGAGATTGAGTCTGAGACTCCTGCAGCATAATCCTGAGGACTGGAGAAAATCAACTACCTTCATAGAAAGGCTGGCTAATACTGATCCCCAGGAACATTGTTACAGTTAATTGTTCAATTATCCAGGAGCAAGCATCTAGGAAAAAAAGGAAGCAGGAAGCCAAACTCGACTGATTGTCAAGAGCAGCCTACATCAAAGCAATCCAACATTCTTTAATAGGAGGAAACAGCCAATTATACATCTGGGAAGCAGCAGATAGGCTGACATATGGATTTTATAGGAGTGTTCTGACCTCATCTGACAGAACAAGCAAGTAAGGGGAATACAGCCCAGTGAAACTGCCTTGCTGGGGCAGGGATGTGAGAATAGTCATCAACAAGTCTCACAAAGCTCCATGAGCATTTCCACATTGAGCTTTATCTCTTTGCTACTTTGACTAACAACTGGCAGAAACCACCACCCTGTGTGAGAATCCTCAAGCCTTTCAGCACCAACAGCAGGCAGTTTACCTCATGGGCAACCTTCTCAGCACGGTCAAAAAGGTTTGTTTCCACAAGTCCAAAAGAGTAGTAGCCCTTCACATAGCTAACAAAAGGGGAAAAAGAGCACATCATCCATTTATAACTAGGTTTAATCCAGGACTGAAAAAACATACTAGAAGGAGCATTTAACTGAAAAAAGTCCTTGCAGTGCAATTTATAACAAGGGTTCAAGTTCACAGGATAAAGGACTCCTAAGCTAATTCTCAGAGGAAGCGAGTGACCCTGAGACACCAGCATGGCAAACAATGACAATATGCACATCAGAATGTACACCTCCATCTCTGGATGAGATGGAATCACCAGCTACACAGATCCAGCTGCTGATCTCCGTAACAGCTGCAAGATGCAGAATAAAAAGGCTAGAAGTGAAACACTGCTGTCACCAAAGCAAACTGAGCATCTCAAAGGCAATCTTGCACATTTTCCCCAGTGCCCACAAAATCACAAGAGGGTACTTTTACATGAAGTGGTCCTTTAAAACTGGTTGTAAATCATCCCCGTTAAGCCATAAAGGCCCAACATAAAGGAAAATTAGGGATGTTTTGTGCACCTGATTTACTTAAGGAGGATGAATAGTATTTTTTTGGAAGAAATGAAGAAATTTTGCCACTGCCCTGGGTGAGGACATGATCTTACCCTGTGTGTTACATACCATGTGCTATATTTGACAGCAGTGGGACATAGCTCACTTAAGAAAAATCCCTCAACAGCAGTATCAAGAGGGATATTTGGAGACATGTTCTACGTGTGGTCAACTTTCATTAACGCCTAGACTCTTGATTTTTGTCTACATGTTTGTTTCCAAAAGATTCTGAACTTCTAAGTGTGAACTTAAAAACCATAGTCCATGCACCTGTGGTAAAGAGCAACTTCCAAATGAAGCATGACCCACCTGCTCAGTGGAACATCACGTGTCCAGAAAGGATAAACACGGGCAACAGAATCTCGCATCTGCCGTTGATATCCCAGGTAGAAATAAGTGTCATGGGAAAATTTGAGGGCTAGCAGGTCAGTTGGGTGGCTCTGCAGGATCTGCTCCCATAGATCACAAGCTTTTGGAAGCTGGCTAGAAATAAAAATTATTTCCATCACTGAAAGAAGGCACACATGCCTGCCCCTACTGCTAGTCCTGAACTCAAACTATGCTGAAAAATAGAAAATTCAGCACCAAATGACTTATTCTTTTCCTTGAAGGAATTCTTTAGTCTTTTCTAAGCTAATAATGAGATTATCTTCTTCTGAGAAATCTTATGGGAGAAATCGTGTTGGGTTACATCAAATCACTGTAATACACAAGGAAAATGAAACAAGCTTGAACTATAAATCTAAAAATTTTCCTACAGGGCTGAATGGTTCCTACAGGGATCCACCAGAATTAATGGAACTTTGCATGTACAAAGACACCTTCCCTCTCCTTTTGTGGGGATCAAACCCACTGGCAGGGCTTCAGCAGCTTCTTCATTTCCTTTCCTGAGATGTGAGGCAGATCCATGCTCACCCATTTGTTTGGCAAACACACAATGAAAGGGAATCATTAGCCCATATGTTCTGCAGTTCATATAGATTTATCATATGGAATGAAGCAGTGAGTCTCTACAGCACATGTGACATTCTTATCTCCCTGTTTTACAGGGGAAATAGGTGTTGACATAGGGAGGCAAGAGAGAGAAGTCTGTAACTTTCCTACTGTGCATCTGAGTCAGGACCCTACTGTAGCCAAATACTTCATTTCCTAGTTCTAAACCACACTGATGGATCTGTGGCAGATTTAAAACATGGAATGCTTAATGGTATGAACTGGTGGCAATAGAGCACTTTACCTCCTATAGTGCTCCTCACCAGTGAGACATGGCACTTAGGGTGGAGAAAGAAATTCAAGGACAATCTGTGACATGTCACCCTGATCCTTTGCTAGATGGCAGCTAACATCACACACCACTACTGCCGGCTCTCCCTTCTGCCTGCAGTAGACAAAGGAACTCTTCCCAGCCCCTCAAGCAGGGTGACAGAGGACTCACCCCCTGGCAAACACGTCCAACGCTGACACGTGAAGCCTCTCCCTCTCCGTCAGCGGCTGTGACTTGGAAAGTGCCACCATGGCTCTCACGGCGCTCTCCAGCTCCTTGTCGAGTCTCACGGTCCTTCCAGTGCCAATCAGCTCCAAGCCATTGGCAATGACATGCCCCATTGCTGCAGGAAACAGCACAGCACCAGCTGAGCTCACAGCAGAGCCTTCAGCTCCACAAAACACCAGAGGAGATGAGCATTTTCAATAAAACTGACTTGTGGACACAGTGGTCCAGGAAGTCTCCCAAGCCTAAAGTTCTCAGAAAGTTTTCATGACAGCTATTCAAATATTATGTGAAATGAAAAGAAAAAAACACCACACAAAAGCCTTCTGTCTGCTCTAGATTTTGAGGAAGTTTTACAGAATTCTATAAATTATCACCTTGCCCTTGCATAAACAAAGTCAGTTAAATACCAAGACAACAGGCATTAACCATTCTGAGCACTTCCCATGCCCAGAATCAAAGGTTATACTCACTGAAGTTTGGATCTGCTGCTTTTAGCTTGGAGAGACATCCATCAATACCTCCAAGGCTCTCATTATTGGTCCAGGTTGCATACTGTAAGAGAGACAGAGCAAGAGAGGGTCGAGTGATACTGGGCTTCTTTTTGTTCTCGCAGACACTTAAATTCAAAAGCAAGGCAAATAACTAAAAGACAAATGTTCCATTCAGGTAGGTTTAACACAGTAGAAAAAGAGGAAAACTGGGGCTTAATATAACTCAGTCACCAGCAGAACCAATTACCCTGGGTTTCTATGGGGTTTTTGTCATCTGGCTGATGTGCTGGTATCAAGTGGAACACGCACACTGGCTGAAGTTTTCACCACAGCTGCAGCATCTGGCACAGCCCTCTGCTAAAAGGCTTTCCTGCTGCCAGCTAAAGGCTGAATTCCTGTGGTGGCCTGATTTTGAGGCTCTCCCAGCTGATAAGGGATTTAAATATCAGCTACAGTAAAGAGTGTTTCATGCACGAGTCCCTTCAAATCACGTTTTCTTGCACTTTTTGGTCATACCTGTGTCAGCACAGCATCGAAGAGCTTACAGGCTTCATTGCTGGTCGTGGACAGGACAAGTCCAGCATCCTGCCAGGCCTGCACAACAAACAAACACAAACGTGCTCCTTTTACACCCTCATCTTCCAGACTACACTGACAGATGTTCAGACTGATGCTGTTCTGATATTTTCATCTGCTGTGCACTTTTAAAAAGAAAAGTTGGAAGGACAGTGTGAGGCAGAAACAAGCCTTTTGTTCAGCTGTAGTTACATCTAAGACTCAATTAGTTGGAGCTAGTAGTGAGACTAAAGAAGCCAACATTTTCCAAGTGTAACAGAGAATCTCGATGGGTTGCCCAGCCCATAATGACAGCGCCATTCTGAATTCACTGCAGCTGTTGGTGAGTTCCTCTGCTACAGGCACACCTCGTGTGAAGTAGAGACATGGTAAAATAAAACCCTGTTCCTCCTATGACCTATAAATCTGTAATCTTCTATAAACAATAATGTTCTTCTGAATCAACTTGCAGGCCAAATAGCCTGGCAGAGCAAATCCACTAAGGCTCTGGAGTTAACCAACCGAAAATTTGGATCACAGATTTATACACAAGCCTGACAACAATAAGAACATGGGAAATGGATAAATCTAAAAAGCAAAACAGAATTGGGCTGCCATAGTTTCTAGTAATATAACATGACTGAGGCACAACATCTCCTGGCTGGCTGCTGGCAAATGAGCAGAGTTCATTTGAGAAGCTGCCCCAATCAATCCAGCATTACTTGAATCCAGTACACAGAACATAGAGAACAGACATATATTATAAAAACAGGCCTGGGGCAAACTAATTCAGACTTCTCCTAACAGGGGCTTAGTCCTTCCTGACGCTGCAAGGATTCAGCTCTTCTCATCTTACATTTTAAAGCATTTCCTAGCTATAATAATCTGTGAAAAATTTTAAGTAACCAGGCAAAGACAACTTTATTGTTAATATATCCTAAAGCTTTCCCACTGTGATTGGATTAAAGGCTCACATTCCAACAGCTAAAGCAATTGAGTCTTCAAATTACATGCCTGAAAGGCTAGACCTGAATCTAAAATGACACATTTTCTTTACAATTCATACTATATCCATGATACTGAAATTGGCCAGAAAAAACTTCCTATCACAGTTTGATGCACTAGAAAGCCAGCATTCTTTATCTGCACAGAACACACTGTGCAAGACACACTCTCCTTGTTCTGTGGGTGTGGTGGCAACAAGGTCTATCATACATATTCATTAATACATGCTTCTTATCTAATACACAGAACTAATTCCTAGAACGAATTTGTATGCATCTGCCTCCTACTGGAAGTTCTTTTATGGAGAATCATAGAAAGGGGTCCTGGTGGTCATATTCACTGAATGCTTCAATATTAAAGGCAACTTTCCTTGAACATTTTCTTTGGGCACGTGCTGTTGTTTCTGTGTTACATAACTTGTCAAAAAACCACTGTAGTCCTTCTTATCTGTTTCTCCACTGTTTCCAGCCATGTTTATAATCCTGTGTGCATACCTTTAAGCCCCTTTATCTTTTTTTGCCAGTTAATCTTTAAGCTGTATTCAGCAACCTTAGGGGAGCTGAAAATTTTTATTCTCTATGTAATATATCATCCGGGAAAAGAATAAAGAGAAAAGTGAAGCAGGTAGCAAGGTTAGGCTTCCTTCTTACAGGCTATCTTCCATGGTGCCCTGCAAAGTAGGCCAGGAGCCATCCTCAGCATCAGTCATCAAAAACAAGTTTTGTTTGGAGCAGCTTCTCTGCCTGTTTTTACTGTTTTACACAACAGCTTGAGGCGCTTGCCAAGCAGAAAATGATGCCCTATTCTGAGGGGACTTGAAGCTGTTTCACAACAATGGAAAAGTCTGTGTGTGAGCACCAGAACAAACCAACAGAACAAGGGTTAGTGGAAAAAGGGCCTGCATCCATCATTAAGGACACTGCTGATATAACTGGTAGGTGCTATTTCCAGCCACTCTAGAAAGCCTCTGTCCTGCTATGGCTACAGCCCCCCTGACTCGCTCCTCACTGGAAAACTCCCACTCTGGCAACAGAAGAATGGCAGCAAGACTGTGTCACATCAGGGATGCCACTACTCTGGCACTACTCTGTGCCACTGCTAGCACATCAGGACAATGGGCTACAGGGAAGAACCACACCACAGAGGCTGCTGGCTCCTAGGAGATGTAAAAGATGCACTCCAAACCTAATCTGTCATTGCCAACTGAGAACTAAAGAACTACTGGGACCACAGAAAAGGCAGCACCCCTTGTCCTCTAGGACATACAAAAGGGATCTGCCCATACTAGTTGGGACACTCAGGTCCTGGGGCTTTTCTCTAGTGAGATATCAGACTATGACTGAAGAAATCCAGGAGGGAGTGTGAGCGGGCAAAAATCAGCCTCAAGAGTCTGTAAGGCAATTAGCAGTTCCCCTTTCCACAGAGGCTGCCTTTGGGCTCTCTTACACTGATGTCCCACAACTGTCTAACTCCAGGAGAGAGTCTTCTCTGTGATGTCTCTTGTATTAGAGAGTCATGGCCTTTGCTCTTCTCACTGCTTCTAGGTGAGACCAAAGCCTTGCCCTTTCCCCTACTCTAAGATTAGAGTTCAGTCATGAGATCTGGTGACTGTTTATTTGTATTTTTTTCTCTGCTAGAATCGTAGCTGGCTCTGAGACTTGTGCTCTCGGTGGGCTGCAGTTGGCACCTCTTGAATTCCTTGCGTGACAGATCCCCAGAGCTCTGTAAATCATGCACCTGTCACACGCAATCTTCAAGACTTTGTTTTAACCTGTCACTGCCCTAATTAACCAAAGCACAACCGTAAAACGAGTTTATCACAAAGTGAACATAGAAATGATTTAATGAGTAAGCAGCTTCTGTAGGGTGTACCCTTTGACCCGAGGCTGATTTAGAGTTAATAGAAGCCCTGACCCACTTCTGAGGCCTACGGAAAGGGCAGGTGGATGCCGTGGAACCCGTGAGCAGGGAACAAGACCCAGAAATGCTCAGATATGGGTCTGCTTTCCCAGCAGAAGGGATGGGTGCAGCGACCCTTCCCCCTTTCCAGATCCCAAGAGCAGCTTCCCTCCTCCGAAACCCACCCGAGTGTATGAGGGTGAGCTCCAGCCACAGCGAGTCCGGCTCAGCTCCCCGCCAGCCACAGCCCAAAGCCTGTCGGCAGCCCCCGGGAGCCCTATGGAGGCCACCCTGGGCGCAGGGCACGGGCAGCACCGATCGGCGCTGGCTCAGCCCCTCAGCCCTGCGCTCCCCTCGCAGCCCCTCAGCCCTGCGCTCCCCTCGCAGCCCCTCAGCCCTGCCCTCCCCTCGCAGCCCCTCAGCCCTGC
>VZUA01105547.1:66431-80460 GCA_013401035.1 Horornis vulcanius
CACATAAGCCTCAACCTCTCTCTCAAGGTGGAGCCTGACTTGGTGCATGTCCTCAGTATCAGCTCCAAGCTCCTTAGTGTTCCTCAGCAGCCCCTCAGCTTATCCTGGTGGCTTCAGCCCCTTACCCCCAGTACACTTGCCTACAGACTGGTGGACACTCAGGCTGTAGGAGGTTGGCTCCGCTCCTACAGTTCATTTACGCTGTCGAGCAACTTCTGTGCAGTTTCTACACCTCAGAGCCTGAACGAGATAGTGGTGGCCAGCATTTACTTCCATGTTGATGGGAAGAAGTTTGAGGAATTGACAGGGGAACTGCACCTGCTCAATGGTACCCTGAACTTAACTGCTGGCAAAGAAACTCCCATCCATGTCAACCTTTGTCCAGAGAAGACCAACAGCAGCACTTACATTTTCACGTACAGCCAGGGAACATTTTACACATCTAAAGACAACAACAGCACTTTTTCCACGGATCACCCTAACACACGCACTGTGTTCTTCCAATACAAGGAGCTCTCCTACTTACTCACCATAGAGTTTCTGGCCTTACAGTGGTACAAGTTCAAAATGTACCTTTATATGAATCAGAAGAGGGCTTTGATTAGGTCATTAGCAGAAAGAGACCTTGACGTACACATTTTCAGCAGTGGCCGTCCTTCTTTTCTGCAGAACTTTAGTTATTTAGTGTGGTTTATCCCTGCACAGCATCCAATGCTACAGTGTGAGTGGACCTTCTATCTACAGCTTTTTGGCACAAAAAAAGACCACGTTGTCCAGAGTAGCATGTACACATACAACGACCACGTAAAAAATGCCGCGCGTTTTGTCCGTCGTTCTGCTTTATCCTTTGATGCAGAGAAATACACAGGGTTTGTGGCAAAAGTGAACTGCACCAGCAGTGCCCCTACACCGGCTCTTTTAAGCATCAGGGTCAACAACTATACTGCAAAAACCATAGAAGCACCAGTGGTTTGTGAGAAAAAAGAATGTAGGATAATCAGGTGTTGGATTCAGAGACCTGATCACAAAGCCATGATCTTGTACAAGAAAAAGGCATTGTCTTTTTACCTCTTTGTCAAGTTGAATGTAGACTGCCATGTTGGCATATCTGTCAAGCCTTTATGGCATGTCTATCCTGCTAAGGACACAAAAACTGAGCCGGACTGGTCAAAACCAGTAAACACTTCTGCAATGTTCGGCGTAAAAATGATACATTTAACTGTTCCCAGTAATTATTTAGATTATGGGTTGTATCTGTTTCATTTCACTGTTGAGGTAGTCCCAGTTAGGACCTCAACAGTCCTCAAGGCCTATGATATGATTTATGTTCAGATTGAGAGAGCTGATCTATTGGCAAATATTTCAGGAGGCTCGGTCCGCACAGTGGGTTTTTCTGAGAGCTGGACTCTTGATGGCTCTGAATCCTCCGATCCTGATTCACAGGAAGGACCAATGATATTTACTTGGTACTGCACTAAAGACTCGGCAGACTATCAAACCATGAAATTCAAACCAAAAAACAGATGCCATCCACTCCAGAAGGATTTGAGATGGATAACACCCTCAGGTCCCGTTCAAAAAGTACCACCAGAATCTCTCCCAGGAAACACCTTATACTACTTTCGCCTAGTGATTCAAAAGGGCAGAAGGAAGTCTTATGCTGACCAAGTTGTTGATGTGGATCCTGGCCCTCCACTCACTCTGGATGTGAGATGCATTGAAAACTGTGGTGGCAGTTTAATTCCAACAGAGAGATTTTCCATATCTGGAAAATGCTCAAACTGTAAACCAAGCAACAAGCCACTATATTACTGGACCCTTTTATCAGACACCTCTAGAGAAATTCATTTTGACTGGGCTTCCAAAACATCAACGGGGAGGTTTGGGCCTTACATGTCTATACATGCTCTGACTTTCATAAAGCCTGCATATCGATTCTACATACTTCACTTAAGCGTAACTACCTGGGATGGTAGAACCACATCCTTCAACACAGCCTTTTCAGTAAATACTCCACCTCGGGCTGGCAGGTGTAACATCATCCCCCGCCACGGTATAGCCTTTCTGACAAAATTTGTAGTTAAGTGTAAAGGATTTTCTGACAATCATTTACCTCTGACATATAAAGTGATAGTAGCTTCCAACGTAGCTGAAACTACCACAGTAACTTCTGTGGTAGAAAACACATTTGGCACAATTCTGTACTTTGGTTCTGAGCCTATAACTCCTCCATCTTTTCTCCCAGTTGGAGTGCGCTCTCACAAGTACACTTTGACACTTTATGTTCAAGTCCGTGATTCCTTTGGGGCATTTACCCAGGTGAGTTTACGTGTCCACGTAAAGGACCCCCTTAAAACTCAGTCCCTTCCAGCTGTGTTTCACGAACTGCTGGCTTCAGCAAGCCTTTTAAGCACGTCAACATCTGCTCAGCAGATTGGGGATCGTCTTAGAGCTGGCTATTTGGCTTATCTTGCAGCCTCACTCTTAAACTATGTTAAAGAGACACCAAATGTCCAGCTCCCTCAGGCTCAGCTTCGGGAAAATGTGGTTAAAATAGCCTTGAATATTTCAGTAAATAGCATCATGGAAGTCAACCAAGTAGCAGCTGTTCTTTCTGAAGTCACAGAGGCAGTTGAGAGAATGAATGTTAGGTCGCAAGACCTTGCCATTGGGAAACTGACAGAAGTAACAGGAGTTCTGAAGAAACAGAGGAGTCAGATCGATTGGTCTGAGGAAGCAGAAATTCAGACCAGTGGAATACTAAGATGCTTGTCCAACGTCCTGAGAACTGATCTTCTGCATCTCAAGAATGTCAGTGCAAATGGAATTCAACATGTTTTCTCCATCTTGGAAGGTGTAACAGATATAGTTTTCTGGGGAAAAGTCCCTGAAGAAGTAGAAACTCTAGTAGAAACAGGCCACTGGAATATCACTCTGAAGAAAAACGAAGCCTGGAACATTTCAAATTATTTGCCTGCCACAGACACCTGCCATAATTGCTTTTATCCAACACTGAGAAAAGGAAATAGCTCAGGAGTGACCCCGGATACTGTATTTTCCACTGCCATTTTTGAATTTGATGAGAGCCCCTTCCCTTGGTTAGGTTACACGTCGGATATCATATCAATGGTCGTGGGGTTTAAAATGGCAGAAACTAAGGCTAATGGGGAACTAGTTCCAATCACTCCTGAAAGAGCAGACATTTTTCTTGCCAGGAAAAGTGGACTTGCAACTTTTCATTTACTAATGGGACCCGATAAAACAGAAACTTTCACAACTGGAGGATTTAGTTTTGAGATCAGTAAAACCACCACAAGCATATACTTCCAAATCATGACAAAATTAAAAGCTACTTTCAAGGTGCTGATATTTACAGGTACCAATCTCACTGACGCTCAGCCTGTGGCCACATTTATTGCTTTTCACCACAGTTCAACAGTTGCAAGTGGAAATGAGACAAGCACTGCTGACTGTAGCATTTCAGGTCCCTATATAGTCTGTCTCCCAAAATCCCTGCTGACAGACATAGTGCAGGCAAGTGGCGTAGACGCTCAGAACATCTCCATTGTTTTGAAGACACACTATACCTTAAGGTATCCAAACCGGAAACTGGTGGGCATATACATCTTTAATGACTACTGCCTATTTCTGGATGGAATTGAAAGTCAGTGGAACAGAGACACATGCAAGGTTGGCCCCTTGACCAACTGGCAGAAGGTACACTGTATCTGTGAATCCAGGCGGAGTCGCCGGAGTGTGCCAGCCCTTCCTGCACCCAACATCAAGTTCCTGGCAGCCAAAGTAGTAGTTCTTCCCAACACAGTAGATCTGGGGAGAAACCTGATAGCAGACTTACCTAAAAACCCACTGACCCTCATAACAGTGCTCTGTATTTTTGCCGTCTACTTGCTTTTGTGCTGCTGGGCTATAAGAAGAGACAGGGTTGAGAAGGAGATCCAGTACATAATCGTTCTGCCAGACAATGAGGCCTCTGATGAGGGGAGCTTTTTGGTCACTTTGTACACAGGCAGTCGCTGGAACGCTGGCACTGAAGTAGAGGTGTTTCTGCAGCTCATCGGGCAGTACGGCAAGAGTAAATTCCGTTGTTTATGGCACCAGCCTTCTCCAGCTTTCCAACGGGGAAGCATTGATTGCTTTCTGATAACTACTAGGAAAAACTTGGGAGATATTCGTTCCCTCAGGGTCAGGCTCAATAACGAGGGCGAATCTCCAGCCTGGTTTTTAAGCAGAGCTGAAGTTGAGGACATGTCCACCAGGAAGACCTGGTTCTTTCTGTGCAGAAAATGGCTTTCCCTTGACAATAACAAGCCCATACGAGACTGGAAATTTTCTGTCATAGACCCCCAGATACCTCTACCCAAATTTGACTATTTTCTTATTAATTTTAACAGGAGACTGACCGAGTACCATCTATGGCTCTCAATTTTTGCTCCTGTTGTCGTTGGGGCTTTCACCAGGTTCCAAAGGTTGTCTACATTTTTAGCAGTGATATTATTCACCTTGCTTGTTAACATTATGTTCTTTAATGCTGAAAAGGATGAAGAAACTCCAATATACCTGAGGTATTTGAGATCAATAACAGTAGGAATTGAATGTGCTTTGCTTACCCTCCCTGTGGAAATATTATTAACTGCCTTATTTAAGTATTCCCAGAAGGATCCTCCTTCTGTTGTGACTAAGATGTACCCAAAGGTAGATTCTAGGTACTGGAATAATTGCATAATATCTGAAAAAGATGCAAATGTAATTGACACAGAGGAAGAGGAGAAAACTGTGGATGAAAGGTCCCAGAAGCCAAGTTCCAATTTCGCAGAAATCATCTTTTCCAAAGTTAGGAGACTAAGCACTACCATCAGGCAGCTTCGCAATATCCCAGACACTGAGCCCTTGCTGTGCTGGTGGTGCGTCTGTGTGGCCTGGGGACTGGTTCTGACAATAACTGTGCTCTCATCCTTCTTCATTGTGCTCTATGGTCTGTCCTATGGCTACCAGACTTCCCGAGAGTGGCTCATAGCATCTGGAACCTCATTTCTTCAGAACGTGTTTTTCCATTCAATTCTGAAATCCTTACTTTTCTCAGCCATGAGCACAATTCGTCCAAAATATGTTGAAGACATCAGATGGGTAACTCGGGAAAAGCAAGTGGAGATTAACTCAGCTGAAGAACCTGAGAGAGATACCTGAAACTTGCTGATGTCAGAGGCACCAAGCAATATCAGCCTTTGGAAGCTGATGAAAGCAAACATTCAGCTTCTTTACATGAGAAAGGCAAAAATTAAAATAAATGCACTTATTTTCATGAATGGTTTCATCCATTACCTTTTTTATCACTATTATTAAATTCTGCATATTCCACTGAGAATGCCAACAGTTTCCACTAAAGCCTGAGTAGAAGCTGCTTTAAAAAAACTTCTCCCACCCGAGTTTTGTGGCTAAGCAAACCTTGTATCTCACGGCAGTATCAACTCCTCTGCCCGACTCGCAGAGGTGATGCTCAAGGAGCCAGCTCCGTGCTGAGCACGGCTCTCACCTCTGGCTGAGCACATGCTGATATAAGAGCAAAAAATACCCTGCGGGTACTTCGGCGCGACCGTCTCGAATACCGGGAACCCCTGGGTGTCCTTCCTGGGGGCTGGGGCACGCTGGGGACACGGCGAGTGCACCAAAGCCCGAGCAGGGAATGAGCGGAGGGAATGAGGAGGCGTTCACGGGCGGGCAGCGCCCCCTGCCGGCAGGCCCCGGAGCCGCGGCGCCCGCGCGCCATGCCGGAAGTGACGCGGTGGGCACCGCGTGTGGGGAACGGGAACGGGGAAAGGGGACGGGGAACGGGAACGGAGAAAGGGGAACGGGGAACCGGGAACGGGAACGGGGAAAGGGAACGGGAACGGGGAAAGGGGAAAGGGGAACGGGGAAAGGGAATCGGGAACGGGGAAAGGAAAAAGGGAACTGGCAACGGGGAAAGGGAACCGGCAACGGGGAAAGGGGAAAGGGGCAGCCCCAGGAACTGGGTGGAAAGTGGGCGCCGGAGGGAACTGGAGCCAACGGGATCGGGAGGCAAACAGAGCTCAGGACGGAACGGGAAATGGCGGGGGGTGGGGGCGGTGGGCACGGAGAGACACACGGGAATCGGGGAGGAGAGGGGAGCTGAGGAGGGGACCGAGGAACGGGAGACGAAAGGAACTGGGAGCACCCCGTGGAAACGGGGACCCAGGGGAAGCCTGGGGGAGCTGGGAACCGGGACGACGGCGGCGGGAACCGGGAATTGTGGGGCAAAGGAGAGCCGGGCAGAGAACCGGGATTCGGGCGGGGAGCGTGAGCCAGGGGAGGGGAAAGCAGGATCCTGGAGGGGAACCGGAGCGGGGGAAGCAGCTGCTGGCCGGGCACTGCCGCCAGGAGACACTCACGGTTCCCGAGCTGGAGGCCACTGTCTTCCAACTCCAGGCACTTCGGAGCCAAAGAAGTGCATCTGTGCGCTAGTAGTTAGTAAAGATATGTAACTATATTCTTACAACTAGAATGGCATGCTTTATATAAACAGAATTTAAGATCTTCGTGCTTTCGGATCCCATACCAGAAATATTTTCCTCATGCCTTAACTTCCCTTGTAAATTACAGACAAAGAAGTTGTTACAATGAAAGCATGAGTGATACCTTGTCTCACTTTGCGTCTTGCCTCGAACAGAGTCTGTGTTCTCTACAAATATGACAAGGTTATGTCAAAAACCTGATGAAGGCTCCCCTGAAAGTTGTATTCTGTCCAGATGCAGCAGTCTGTTCAGACCAAAGAAGGTTTTTGTTTGGTGAGAGTTGTAGGAAAATACTTGGATTCTGCTGGTAGTGACTTGTAATGGAGATGTGCTCCCCAGGCTGGTTGAGATGCCAAGCTCTCTTTGCACTGATCTGTTGACTAAATCAGTGTTGTTATTAGCACAAAAATCATTTCACAAAAAAAAAAAAAAAAAAAAGTGTAAAAAGCCCCAAAATTCCCAATAGACAGGCAAAACCTGAGATTTGGATTAAGAAAGAAATCAGTTATCTATGTGGTTGCAATGGTTTGGGCTTCTTTGTTCTTTAGCCCAGGCCTGGAAAAAGCCAAAGAGGATTGGCAAGTGTTTTTTCATCCTTTTGTCAGAGCCTGGTGAAAGCGTTTTCACCTGCTCTTTCTGTTTTCTTTTTTGCTGCCCATCTGACACCTGAACCATGCTGCTTCCTTTGAAGTCTTTTAACAAGCCATAATAGCTTTGCGCTACACCTTCTCCCCCAGCTGTTTGTTTATTTCATCATAATTTTTCCAATGTGAGTGAAGTTATTACTCATTAACCATGCTTGGAGCCATGTGTATGTGCAGAAAGGAAGCACACATTTAAATCTGGCATGAAACATCACAGTGTTTTTATCTACCTAGACCTATAGCCAGCTCTTTGAAAAACATGGGCAACGTACAATTTCCATCAAGACCCCATCAGCTCTGCTGCTTAATTAGCTCTACTCTGGGCCCACACGTTTTGGACCTCAGAGAAATCTTAGACCTGTCTGTGTTTGATCCATCAGGTGTTGAAAGAAGTGCAGCCTCAGTACCTGCATATTTTTTAGGCAAAGTAATCCAAGTACTAGTTGGGAAGCCAAGTCTTTCTGACAGGGGCGAACAGAGTAACCTGAAAACATTGCTAAAAGTTCAGGAAGTCTTGTGCCTGCTTAAATTCACCTTGTTCCATATTGCTACATGGCTAGAAGACAGGAATTTGACATAGGTGTATGTCAGGAAGTTTGAATGCTGCTCACCCCTGACTAAAAGACTTAATTTCCACTGTAAACTGTAACCAATGAAGTGACCTTGTTGTGAAGGTGTGAAACAAGGAACCTGCTTGCAAATTTTTGTGACAGAATTCCCAGCAAGTGCCCCAGAAAAGAAAACTTTCTAAGGGTTGGATGACCATGGAATTTGCTCCATCAGATGTGGTGCCAGTGGATCTATCTGGTGCTTTTCTGTGCTTACTGTTCACACCAGATGGGATAACAAACCTCAAGGAGTATGTCCCAGAGGAACTGAGCATGGCTGCAGAAGGTGCTGGACCATGTTCATGCAGAAGTTGCAGGTGTAGTAGGGACAGGCCTGCTGTCTTTATTCCCAGGCATTCTTGAAGCTGGCATTCTTCACCCCATACCCCTCACCCTTCTGGTAGTTTTGTTTGCTTTTCCTTCTGGATAGTTTTTCTTTACTTCATTCTGCAGTCCCCAGCTCGAGCTCAGTCCTAACAAACCAAGAGCTGCAGTCACACTTTATTGGAAGAAATTCCCTTTCCCAGGTATGTTAATGCTGAACATCTTCCTGGTCACAGGAGACAGTGGGCACCAGCTCCACAGCACGGACATTGTCACATGCAACCCCGTGTCATGGGGCTGAATCTTTCCTTACAGTCCTAACTTTGCCTTCTTGTAGGGAGATTAATCACTGGGGCTGTATTTCTTCCTTTCAAGTTTATGTCAAATGTCTTATTTCCCGAAATACTGTGTTAGCCTCTCCTCCTGTATTTCCTCAAAATCTTGGTGTTCCTATTTTTAGACTCCATTGGAAAGTGTTGCACTAAGCTTAGATTGTGCTTAACAAAGCTGATACTTTCAGTGGTACATGTGTGGCCCTGCACTTAACTTTTTTTAAGGACAACTTAAAAAGCAATGGTCATCACTTATATATTAATAGAGCAACTTGCTTTTCCCCACTATGGCTATTAATGTAACAAATTTCTAATAAGGAGCTGCAGTTTGGAAGGGAGACAAAAGGAGTTCAGGACAGAGGGTTACTATGACTGTAGGTTGATTTTTTTACTGTGGCTGAACCAGAAGGAGATTTAATGAAATCTGACCTCAGGTCTGGTTTTTCCATTGTGGCAAAGAATAACAGTTCTGTGATCCAGAACTGATGATCTCTTCAGCAACACTTCAGTGTTTGGATCTCTTGTGTTAAGGGTAGATGATGCCTTGTGCAGCCTTCCCATGTGAAGCTTTAAATTCTCACCTAATTTGAGGTTCTTACTAAATGCTGCCTAATTTAAAGCAGGCTGCATGCCATCTCTGAGTAAGGGGCACTTGGCGAGCGTTTTTGTTTAGTGTTGGTTTCTCAGCTTTGTTAAATCATGGATCTTGGGTATAGATACCTTTTTGAGATTCATTGTGTGTTCAGAAAGCCTTTTTACCTAAGGAAGGGGTTTGATTTGCCTGTCTGTCTACAGCTGTTCAGAAAACACACTGGCTTTCACATCTGTCACCACATAGACTGTTTATCCTGCTGCTGCCCTGGGGAATCCATGGAAGCTGTTGTTCAGGAGAGGGGCTTGGGGCTCTGTGGCCCATGGCTAGAGGGAAGCCTGCAGGGATCTCTGTTCCTTCCAAGCAGAGAACAGTATCAATGCCAGCACAACCCCACAGCCTGGGGGAAAAGGGTGCTGCAACTGATCAAGGTTTAATTCAATCAAGTGATCTTTGGGAGAGTGAGTAAAGAGGAAAGTTCTGAATGGTCACGCTTGGTGAAATTACAGTCCTGGGCTAATTCGTGCTGAACCCAAGGTAAGTCAGCTCAAAGGAAGAGCAGGGAGGCAGCCACAGGTGACCTAAACATGCCTTCAGGAATGCAGATGAAGGAATGGGAGGAAGAAAGTTGTTCACCTGGGGATTAAGCAAGTAAGAAGGTTCTGCTGTTTTATCTACTACCTGATCAATTAGGCTTCTTCTCTGAAGAAGGCAAATGCATTGCTGGTGCTGAAGTGTATTTAAATATCTGTCACATCAAATACTGGCACATGCCAGGGTATGAACTCCTGCCCTTCTACCAGAGAGCACTCCTACCTGTGGAAAATCGAGCTGTGAATATTTTAATAGATTATTGTCATCAACAGTGGATATTGCAGGAAAATCCTGGCAGGTAAAAGAAACAAGGGGTTTGTAGGAGAGGATTAAGGGTGTGTCAATGTTGGTTTTATCTGACAGCCTTTCAAATCAAAGTCTGCATCTGTTTATAGGCACTTTGTTTCTTGCATGGTTTCTCTAGTTTATCAGTGACTCAGAAATACAGGAGTGCCTGTGGAGTATTAAGAGGGGCTTAACCTATGCATTGTAAATGCTTGTGCTAATGAGGTTTGAAGCAAAGAAAATCAGATTACTTATCTGTGCTACTACTTTGCCACTGACCCTGACAATTTAAGGGTGATTTATGATTTCTGGCATGCCTTCCAGGCCCCTTAGCAGAGTGCTCTGAGCAGAATTGCCCTGAAGTCTTTAGGAGTCTCCAGAGAACTGGACTGAGAGCCATTTCCCCACATCTATATCAGGTATCAGTTGCAGACAGCATGGAGAAAGACTCTTTCAGCACTACCTAACACATGCCTTTCTTTTACTGCAGTTATTTCCTTACTATGGCACTGAAATCTATGTGCTTCACCTTTTGCCAGGACATGTGAGCCAACCTCACACACATCCTGCAGCACTCTAGGCTTGAACTGGCAGGTTTCTGTGGAGCATGTTAGTTCAGTGGTTACCCAAGCATGTGGGTAACTGTGTTCTTTCCAGAAGAGCTGGGCATGTGCGTCAAGTGAGGATGTGTTCAAGTACCTTGTGGCTTCCAGTCAGAGTGGAAAATGCCTGGGCAGAATTCAGTTCTAGACAAGCTGTTGTCAAAGACCTGTTCAGCGTGTGTGTCAGCCAGACAGACTTGTGACATGTTACTGGGACATGGTGCTGCTTCAGAACATTCCAAGGTAAAAAAAAAACAAACAGTGGTAGTGCCTGGTTATGATTTGGGCTGCTCGTGGTCACAAATTTGCCTGTCATTATTAAGAAGGGATTAGTGCCCTAGACTTTCTCCTCAAGAGACCCTTTATCCTGCTGCTGGTTTGCTAGAGAGAAATGAGTTCTCACTCTGCTTCCTGTGTCTGGAGGGCAGACAGACACCTGTCACACTGTCACATCCTGCTAAGATGGTGTGTAGTGCCAAACCAATGAGCTGACCAATGTCATAAACCAATGGCTGGCTCAGCTGGGTTTATGACATAAAGACACAGTTATTCAAAGCAAATGAACTTTTTGGAAGCAACTCTTTGTGAGAAAGTGCATCTTGGGACTTGTCTGCTTGGTGGTTTAGACTAAAGGTGTGAAGACATGCATAAACTTGCCATTAAATATCTTTCTTCAGAAGGAAATGGCTTTACTTTGTTGTGTAGCAAACTTTACTTCTGAATGGGAGCATTCACTCTGAAATCTGTGTGTTCACTGACCTCACACCCTTAGTTAGGGACCTTAACTTTCCCAAGTGCTGATGTATAGACAAGCTCTCAGGACAAATGATGTTCCCAGTGAAATAAAACTTGGTACAGCTGCTACCAGTGACTTGTAAGCTGGGAGTAAGATGGAAAGTATCATAAATTCATCTGTGCCTAGCAGGCAGGATCATATGCTTTTCAACTGGCATAGCCAAAAATGTGTTTGTACATAGATATCATTCCTTCCCAGTGGCAGGCATTGAACAGATTCTGTTCTACATGCCGATGGTTGGTGAGAGAGCAGGTGTTTCTATATCTAACGTACCTCAGCTCTGAACCCAGAGCTGTTATTTTAACTTGGGATCAGGAGATATTCATTCCAAAGTCTATGACCCTCACTGCCATAAATACTTCTTTTTTGTTGTTGTGGTTCTTGGTCTTTTGCAGTGTTTTAAAGAAAAAGTCACCATTATAGTCCCCTTTATTTGATTCAAGTGACTTTCTATACTCTACTTCTTTGGGGTTAATAATTTCTCCTTATTAAGGAAGACTGATTATAAAAAATTATATGCAAGTGTTGATCTGAATCTCATTCAGTCAAGTGGGTGTGTTGGTATTGGTGCTGGGTTCCTGCAGAAAAGGTAAAGTTAGGTATGTCAGGGAGACCTAGCTGGTAATCCTAAAATGCAGGGTTGAAAAAGTAGACTTTGTATCTGAGTTTGTGCATAGCTTGAAAAATCCAAATTACAATATATACAGGGAGAAATAGGTAGCATGTACATGCCTTACAACTAACTGACAAATCTGAAAGCACTTGAGTAAATTAAATGCTCTCAATCATCATCCCTGTGAAGTAGGGAAAACACATCATTTCCAAGGGTCATATCATTTGTGAAAAAATATAGTTTCCTAAGGTGTTCTCAAGGTGAATTTATTTATTAATCCAATGTCCAGCTCCATCTGTGTTACATCTGAAGAACGCTGTGCTACTGAAATACCAGGAATGACAGTGGAAAGGCTGGTGGTAAAGGAGTGATGAGGTAAGGGAGATTATTTCCAAAATTAGGTTTCAGCATTTAATAGGCTAGGACTTTCTGAACTGGCTGTCTATCATGAAGCCTCTGTAGCCCCTGAGGATCTCCCTGTTCTTCTGGAACATTAAATGACAAGTAGTCCCAGCTCTGCTTCACCTTGCCCCTAGATCACCTTGTCAGCAGATGTCTCTGAGGATTCAGTTTCACTCTGTTGGGCAAGCAGAAATAGCAGCTTACTGTCACCAAAAGAAGGATGTGCTGGTCCCTCATCTCAGCCCTGCCTTTCTGCTGGTGCTGCAGTTCTGCCTCTTACCTTCTGCTACTGTTAGCAGCTGTTGGATTCCTCTGCAAGCCAATTTAGTTCCTTAAAAGCAATAATGAAAAAGTAGAAGAAGAAAATTAAAATTTTTTTTTGTTACTGCATTAGTAACTAATATGATTTAGTTAGACTGAAACCATGGATGAAGGTGTTGGGTGTTGGATGCCAGCTGCCCATTTCTCTGTGTTTTGGGATCACCTCTGGTGCCAGCCTGTGGGCTGCATGACCACCAGCTGGGTATTTATGTTGGAGCATGTTAAGTGCTTCTGGAGCACATCTTTTGGTTTATTTTTGCTGAAACCCTCTGGTTTGTGTGCTGAGAGTGCTCTGTGGTGCAAAGCTGTGTGGTAAGGAGGGACAGTCAGGTGATTTGTTCCCAAAGAAAACCCCTGAGCTGAAGCATAAACAGGGATGTGGCCTCAGTGAACTGAATCAGGTCTGCAGGGAAAGGGTCTGGCTGCAGAGCTGGAAGAGTAGGAATGCCCTGCTGTCCTTTGGCAGGCTGTGGATGTGCTCAGCTGGGAGCTTCTTAAGAGCTATTTGGCATGATGTGGAGTATTGAATAGTAGTGCATTTTTGTGTGGATTGGACAATCCCTTGTCAGACCATGTCACATCAGGGTGTGTGGATGTTCAGTATGTATTTGTATTTTCAGGGACCAAAGCATTTTCTCTCTCTGCTAAGTAGGGATAGTTTGACCAGAAATCAGGCACTTACAGCTTTGTCTGCAGACATGAAACTCCCCATAAAATAAAGCACTTTGCTTTAAATGCATGAGCATTTGAGACAGCTTGGTGGAGGCCATCATGGTTAACAAATCCCTCAGGCAGACATGGTCAGGAACTCTGGAGCTGGAAGTCAGGCATGTACTCAGCATTTCATCCCAATAAGACTGCTCAGTGTCTTAAAGAACGGAAACAGCTGTTGATCACCACCTGCTGGGGCTGTTGTCCTTGGGCAGCTGTCTTTTTATCATTTCAAACCCCACAGTGCTACTGGTTTTCCCTCTTCCACTCAGCAGAGCAATGGCTCACCTTTGATCAGGTCCATTCCTAAAGAGTCTGAATGTGAATCTTAATTTAGGTTATCCAAGATCACTGTTAACATCGCAGCTTTATTTGGATTGCTCAGGTACCAAAAGCAAAAGAATAATGCTAAAGCATCACACTTCTATAGATGCTTTTAAGAAACAGCTTCACATCCCATCTTTCTTGGCTTGCTCACATGTCCTGAATGCAGTGCTGCAGGAAATGTGCTGGACAGGAGGCCTTATCCAATGGCTCTGCACTAATGAGGGCTGGGAATCCTGCAAGGGGAGCTTTGCAAACACAATCCTTTCTTTGTACCCCAAGGACTTGTTGACAGGGTGATCTGCCATGGTAAGATGCCTGATCTTTTCTAAC
>VZUA01105547.1:86889-97417 GCA_013401035.1 Horornis vulcanius
AACTGGACTATTTGAAATTGAAATGGCTCCCTCCTGCCTTGGTTATGGAAGGGAGAAAACACATTAAAGAATCATCTGATTAAACACAGAACTGTACCAGGATAAGGGTTTAAAAGAAGGGCTCTACATGGTAAATTTAATTCATAGGGCATTGAAAGAAGAGTTAGGCTGAAAATCCCAGGACTGAGAGAGCAGGACTATGGGTACATGCTCAGGGTGCAGTGGTTCATAGTCATGATTTCCTCAGTTCCTGTTGGCCAAAATCTGCACTAGCTGGCAAAATTTGGCTCATTTCAGCCAAAAACTGCAAGTTGAGCACCTGTGTTACCTGTGAGGAGCTGTGTCTTGACATTGGGGATCCCACCTGCAGGAACAGCCTCTCCCCTCCTTTGCCACCACTGGGAGCCCTGGGCCTTGGAGCTGGGGGGCTGTGTGCCATTTGGCAATGCAAGCAACAATAGCCAGGCCAATTTAAACTCTAATCTCCCCTTTTAAACTGGCAGCTTAATGTATTAAGGATACCAAGAGACAAAAAACAATAGGCTCTGGAGGTTGTGCAACTGAAATCCACTTACAGAGCTTTTCAGAGGCTAAGGCCTCACACTCATTCCTGAATATGAAGGGGCCTGGCAGTCAACACAGAAAAGGACAATAGATGAAGAGAAGTTGTTCCTCAAGCTTCCAAGTCACATGGAAGCAGGCTGATTGTGATTTTGATATAATTATCAGCTGAATCTGCTGCTGAATTGACATAAGAAACAAAAGCAAGGAGGGGAACACAGGAATAGCCATGCCTGTCTCCCAGAGAAAGGCCAGCTGCAAATGACCATGGCAAGGGGAAAACTTTGCTATTTAGGTAAGACCCAGGGAATCCATTTCTCCCCAAAAGATGTCCACTTCTATCTAAACTGATGTCTTTATTCATTCTTAAACCCCCAAGAATAATCCATCAGCAACACCAATTCCAGCTTACCCATGAAATCCTATTTGGAATTTGGTGATCAGCACGTCAAGAGAACCAGGGATGTCAAGTCTCACTTGCAGAGCAAAGGAATAATACATTAATTAGTTTCTCTTCCAGTTGTTCAAACCTTACGTGGCAAATACATTAAAATGTTCCATCAGTTTTGCTTCTTTCTGTTTAATTACTAGCATCTGGTTACAGCTCCTGGGGAAAAAATAAATATTGGGTCTGTACGAGTTGTGAACGGAACAGGGATGGCAAAAATACCTTCTTTGTGCTCAACAGCTTTTATACTTTGCCATCAAGAGTTCAGAGGAGAGCCATTAGCTCAAGCTTTAGTACCAAGTGTGGTTTTAACCAGCGAGTACATTTATTGAGGTTAAGGGACAAAATCTCATTTGAATTGTTTCAGATGAACAGAGTTCATTTAACTGCTCAGGTTATTGAACACCTCTGTGATATTGACATAATAGTGATACTTTTCAGTAGTCTCCTAGGACAATCCAAGTGTGTGGGTTAATGGAAGTAAGAATAGGTTTTTTGAGAGTTATGGAATAGATGGTCTCTTGTGAAAGCTCCCAGTGCTTGGTACTCATGTTGGCCTTTAGTCTTTTGTAGAGACTGGTGAGGAAGAGTGTGCTGAGGCTCCAAGTCTCACATGCCATTGCAGGAACTTGGAAGATCCTCCCAGGAGGTAGAAATCTTCATCAGCCAAGACTTAGAGGAAAACTTTGCTGTTTCAGTAAACCCCGTGGAATCTCTTACACCTTTATTCACTCTCCAAGTATAATCCATCAGCAACACCAGCTGCAGCTTAGCCATGAAATCCTATTTGGAATTCATTGAGCAGGCCAGGGAACCCATGCATGGTGCTGGAAGGAGAAGGCAGCTGAAGGAGAGGTGTTGCTATTCCCTGGAGCAGGGAGCTGGTGAAGATCACTTTAATAGGAGCAGTGGGACAGTTGATTTGGGGGTTTTATTTTTTACCTAGTTGGCTCTAACCAGATGTTAGAATTATTGAGTTAGAAAAAGTTAAATTGCTGGAATATTTCAGCCTAGAAGAATAATTCATTTTAGAAGAATTGTAAATATAAATGCAGTTTAATGAGACTGTGGAACATAAGTATTTCCATTTTGTGTCTCCTGCTAATAATGCTATTTTCTTTACAGGACTGTAATCTGTTCTACTCCAAGTGTTTCTGCCTCCCCTGTGTGAAGGATAACCTAAAGGCCTTTCCTTTGGAAATACAAGAAGACATGGATAAAAGGAAGCCCCAGCAGAAATCCTGCAAAAAAACGGATACAAAGCATAAATCTTGAAGGACCAAGAGAGACATTACTTTGGCTGGGGTTTCTCCTCTCTCTGCTTGGAGACTATCATGTTGCTCCTTTTAAAGAAGTGACCTTCATCAGCTCACTACTGCTGGAGAGAGCAGCACATTTCCTTGCCCTTGGCTTGGGTTCAGACATCCCCGTGCAGCGCCAGGGAGCGGCTCCAAGGTGCTGAGGAGCCAGAAAGGAAGGCAGACGAGCCTGCTGTCACCATGTGAAATGCTTGCAGTCAGAAACCAAGCAGCACAGAGCATAGGAACCATGTCCAGATTTTCACATTTGCTATTTTAGTGCTTTGTGTTGTTCTTGATGCTCCTACGGTGTTATGAAATTCCAAAATAGATTGATCTGACTTAATTCAGTATATACCCAAGAAAATCAGTGTACACCAATTGTTAATCTGGCAGTGCTGTCTTGGTAAGATTACATTAGGCAGGGAATTTAAAGCTTTACTTTTAAGTCTTACATAGATGTGCTGTGAGAAAACGTGATAATAAATATGATAATAAATATGATACCTAAATTTTTCAATATGGTAATCTTAATGCTATTGCAGCATTGAGACTTGACACTCTGAAGGTTGGTGCTTCTGCAACCAGTGAAAGTATTTACAAATCCCTTGCACTTGCAGTCACTTTTCACTTGACCTTCCAGTCCATGTCAGCACAGCAACTGGAGAGGACCCTGAATACATTTGGCTTATGCTTTACAATAAAGGTGACTTCCATTTCACTTTCAAAGCAGTTAATCTGGAAATAGAAAAGTTCCATTAATACACTCAATTCTTTCCTGAACTAGACAAATAAACTGCAGCTGTAATAGGGATGTCAGAAACACAGTTTCAGGCAAAAAAGGTCAAAAGTTCTTATGGAAACAGCAGTTTGTTTAACTCAAAAATTTGCTTCTTCAGTTATCTGTTTTGACTGTCTTAAGATTTAGGTGGCTTTTTGTAAAACCAGAGTCACATGCCTTAAGGATATGTCTAGAATGCTCCTTCATCACAAAATCACCTTTTTTGTAATCAAGTTATTGTTGGTCATTGCTTCAGAACCTGTTAGTGCCTTGGTTAACATCTTTTTTTTCCAACTCTTCCATCCATATAATTTGTAACAGGACAACATCAAAAATAGACATTTCTAGTAAAATGAACATGTGTCTGTTAAAAGAAAGCAACATTATATCAATGAGTTGTTTAGAACATTTAAGTATCCCAAAAGTTTTCTTTTTTTTTTTTTTTTTAACTTAGTAAATTGGTGCTTTCTTTTCAGGACTGAAATTTCTTGCAGTGACTGGAGGAGCAATAATGGAACTATGAGTAGCCTTTTCAAGCCCTAAGTGCTTTAATAAGTATAATATATGTTAGGTCTCTAATTGTGGAAAAAAGGATCCATGTTAGGAGGCAACATTTCAGATTCCTTTTTGCAGTTACAAAAGACTACACTTTCAGGGAAAGTGATACTAAACTTATGTAAGATGGGTGGTGTTATATTTCAGTTTCGTGTTAGGAACACTGTTTAAAAGCTGTGCTGTGTCTGTATCTGTTCTGTATAAACACCAGAGGCATGTCCTGTGCTAAACCCACAACTGAAGAGAGCACTTTCCCACCTTGGAATTGTAGTCTTATAATCAAGCTGCCAAAGCAACATGGTTATGTGAGATCATAGGATATGTTTATACCAGCAAACATACCTTGAACTATTTTATTTCCTGGATTTCTCATTGTTCATGACAGATTGTACTCTTAAAAGAAGATTTTAAAAGCCTGCCTAGTGCAGTTCCCACATCAGTGAGAATGGGATCTCATGTCTCTGACCTGTTTTCCCTCCTGTTTCTTCCTCTGTGCCCTTTTAAGACAAATGCAGTTATCTCATTTATTCATAACCATTATCTTTGATAATGATATGACTGAGGAGTCAATTAAAGCCCTCAGAAACTGCCATGCCTTTAAGTACTTACGTTGAACTAGAGGGGGGAAAAGACTTATTATTAAAAGGGATCAGAACCTCAGAGAAGAACTACAGAATATTTAATTTGGATCAGTATAGTTCAATTATTTATTGTACAGCAGGAAAAACCAAGTCAGGGATGCCTCTGTTTCACAGTTACCTGGCTGTGAAGACCTGGTAGGTGCAGAAAAGCCAGCAGAGGGACAGCAGATGTGTTCTGGCATCTCTGGTCTATGCTTTGGGGAAAGGAGATGGCCCCACTTGCCACTTGGTGTTTCCTGGAATGACAGTGGATTATTATCTGTGCCCAGCTGTTAGAACTTACCTATTCCACATTCTTGTATTCCCAGAGCACATGAGCATTGTGGTCTCAGTATCATCATATTTTGGTATATATGTGAGTTCACAGCCTGAATGATAGCATGCCCAGCCTCTCCTGCTCTTCATGGATGCACAGCCTTTACAGGTTATTTTCATTGGAGTCTCCAAGTACTTTTACTGCTCAACATCAGGTCTTCCATGGTCCTGAGCACAGCTGATGAAGAAACCTGACTCTTTTTCCTCTGCTGTAATTTTTCACTTCAGCACTCTCTTACCAGCTTCAAACATCCCCAGATTCTGTAAGGAAAACAACTACCTGTCACATATTTCCCACCTGATTTAATTGAAGATGTGTTTATTGAATTAGTCAGTGCTGCACTTCACACAGAAGTGCACTTGTTACTTGCTGAATTCCATGGATGTCTCAAAGCCATACAACCCATGAGAATATAAAAGATCACAGCTGGATGGTGGGTCAGCACCAAACTTAGGTAATATACATAGATAAATGTATATGAAATGTCTCTGAGTATGTTACACACCCACTCCTGCTTCAAAAATGTGTCTAGCAGTACACAGGGAAGCCTCAGTACTTTAAAATGCTTCAGGTATGCTGCCTTTTGAATGTCACATTGCAGTGAGTTCCTTTCCTGGAGATAAAAGATCAGCACAAGTAATTAAATTCACTTTTAAAAATACTTTATTTTTTTAAAACCATTAAGGCAAAACCGTGTTTCAAATTAAGTTGGTTTACATTCAATCTGAAAGGATTAAAGCACATAGGTTCCTACCAGTCTCTATACAAACACTGTGAATTCAACCTCTTATTTTTAAAGAAGGCAGAAAAAAATCAGAATGTAAAAAAGAAAAAAATGTTTAGTTCAAGTTTTTTCATCCTAGATCAGTAGGCCGGTAACATTTGAGAATGCATCATTGTATGTAGCTAGATGTGGCTTTAACATTCACAAGTGCAAGATACATTGTCTTTCCTAAAAATCCCTGCAAGACCAGGGCATCCATTCGTCCTTGGAAGTGTCATTTGCATTGTTCTAATAGAAAGAAACTTGGTAACTTGGCTTGAATTAGTGTTTTTTACTGGGAAACAAGCATTCCATGAGAATTAGGTTTGACTACTCCTTGCAAAAAAATGTCTGCTTGTTCTACGTTGTGTATTTACGGTAGTAAAATGTACCTAAAACCTCCTAAAAACAGATGACTGGAAACAATAAGCTGTTTTGTTTCCTCTTTAATATTGACATCTTGATTTAATGAAACACTTTTAGCTCTATTAAACAGGGTTTGGCAACATTAATGACAGTGTGATTTTTTTTATGTCCTACCAGATAACAGACCATTTAAGAGGTGATGGAGGGCTTCAACATCCCAGGGCACTTAAGCAGTGGAGCTGCATTCCTGGAGAAAATTCTGAGCAACTGTTTGTAAAAGCTGTGGAACAGCAGGAGCTGCACAGGAGGCAGCTCCCTTGAGAAGCTGCTAAACCAGACGTTGTCAAACCACTCAGAGGGGGCTCTGGAGCACCTCGATAGCATTGAAACGTTGGTTAGGTTGGTTATTACTAAAGAAGTAACTAAACCACGCAGGCTCCTCCTCTGCCAAGGCACGGTGACTCCATGCAGGGGGCTGCTGTGTGTGTGTGGGGCTGAGCCATGTGAGCCCCTGGACGGGCCGGGGTGAGCAGCGGCGGCTGTTTGTGACTGAGTCACCCGCAGGAGGGGTGGTGACCCGCTCCCAGCCCCGCAGCTCATCCCACACAGGCTGCCCGGTGACACCGCACTCCTACACACCCGGAGCACAACACAGCACTGCTGTGCCGCCGGCATTTCAGTGGCTCAGGACCTCCCCATCCTGCCAATCCTTTTTCTTTCAAGTGCAAAGAATGCCGTGAAACTCCTGGCATTGAGCATAAGGCTGGGGTCTTTACCACAACAGGGATTACCTGCATATCCAACCTGAGAAAATACACCAAAATGCCACTACCTCAAGTAGTGAAACTGCTTCAAGTACCTCCTGCTTGATCTTGCAGTCCTTATTGAAGGTCCAGCCTGTAATCAGATCAGTCTCTTGTGCGTGCTGCCTATCCCCTGGCAGAGGCAGCTCATCTGAAATTGAGGTCCTTGCAACACCAATTCTGTTTCGAAACATCCAGAGCAATGGAATCTGACAAGATTTACTGATGCAATAAAGGAACTCAAGAAAAAAAACAAACCAAAACCCAGCTTCAGAAGCAGAAAAAGATTTAAAAAACCTGTGAGCACAACAGAAAAAAGAAAGGAGGAAGCAGCCTTCCTTAGGGTGGGCCCAGTTACACAGTGGGTTTGTGTCACGTGAAGTGACAGTGTAAAGAAAGGGGGTGCAGGTTAGCACAGCAGGGCTTTTGCAAACATGACAAACAAAACCTTCAGAGACAACATACCTGTGTGGTGACACTGATGAAGTGAAAATGCCAAGGTGCAGCAATTTGAGGAAATAAAATGTTACATGTTACAAATGAAAAGCAGTAAATACAAATGATAGCTAGAACATTTGTAATAGATTGTGCTTGTGATAGCTACTGTGTTGGGTGATTCACACAGCAAAACAAAAGGTAGATACCTTTGAAAGCTACCTTTGTCTCTATATCAGATTTCCTTAGCAGGATGCTGTAGGCACAGACTGCCACACCTGCATGCACCAGACACAGAATCTCTATGAGCAGACTCTGAATTCTATTTAAAATCCCACAGGAACCCTCCTGTAGGGAAGCCAATAATGCCATTTCAACATTTTGTTTTGTGCTGCCAAATCACATTTGAAATACATCTATAAAAGCAGCAGGTCACCCTCAGGGCAGGTGGCAGGGAATAATCCTGAGTACATGTTGTTATTCCCAGTGAGCCACAAGTCATTTCCTCAGAAAACACCAGCACTGGTGCACTAACCAAATGAAGCTTCTTTTTAGCTCTTTTCAAAAGGAAAATGAGCTACCATGCTGCAAAACAAAGCTGAACTCAGTTCTACACACCGTTTTTCCTATTGGTGAACTTAGTTAAAAACTCTATTTTGGGATTGCAGTTATTCCTCAACTAGACTTGCTTTTATTAAAATTAAATAAAAGGAAGTCTATGTTCTATGCGAAAATATATTTTGAAGTTTTGTTATAGTCATCAACACCAAACACTGAGAACTTTGAAGAATTTGTGATAGTTCTTCACAAATAATACAGCAATAAAGACCAGACAGGAATAAATAGCAATTTGTCTTTGACATCAGCCCCTTCATCCTTAGCCCATAAAAGTAAATACTTCCTCACTGTACAAGGGGTTCACAAGATAAAGCATGTAACAAATATTTAAATTAAATAATTTACACATTTTTCTTTAAGCACCTCAGTAATTAATTTAGTGAAAGTTTATACCTTGCAATTATAATCTTGTATTTTATAAATTGAAACATGAAGAAATGGTATTACATTAAATTAAAAAAAATCCCACAACACGTAACAATATCAATAATCTTAGATCAAACCCACATATAATTAAAATCTCCAGTAAAAGAAGGATAATAAAGCTGATTAAACCTAAATACAAAAATTATATGCAACTGATTATCAGGAAAGCACTTGGGACATAAGCAAGCACAGATTCCACGCTCCACCTTATATTCCAACATTTCCTAAAGGATGAGGGGTTTCTGAGAGGGACCATTATTTGTAAGACCTTATGCTTAAACAGTACCACGACAGCTGCAAATGCATTTGTCAAATGCAGTTGCAGATTTTCAGCTAAGTCACAGGGAGCTTTTCAGGAGAGACTGAAACTGTTCCTCTGCAGCCTCAGCAGGATATCCCCCAGCTGCTCTGCCTCAGATGAGGCCTCGGTTTGTCCAAGCTTTCCATCAGAAATAAGCAGGAAATTCAAACTCAATCGTGTGTGACCCAGGTCTCGTGATGAATAAATCTCCCCAAGTTTGAATAAACAAACAAATGTTTAGATGCTTATTATAAGCTCTATGATGGGCAGCCTTGTGCCAGCTCTCTCATGAGAACAGGCTTAGTGCAACTGCTGGTATTTCTGAGATCTGCACGGGGCAGGAATAATACAAAACTCTTCTCTCTGGCAGCACTTGAGCAGCTGCTGGAACCAAAGCACAAAGGCACATGGAAGTGGCAAAATATGGTTTCTTTAAATGTGATGGAAAAGGCAGTTCCTGTAAGTGGAAACTTTCCTAGCAGGTGTCAGGTTGTGTTTAAAGCAAAAGCGGGATCAGAAAATTTGAAAGCTACAAAGTAACTAACCCTTTTTAAACAGCAGCTTTAAAGGAAATATTAAAGGAGGAGGGAAGAATGAACATCAGATTTCCCTAATACCTGGCACAAAACCTTCCTTTTCTTCCCCCCTTCCTCTTTGACAAAAAATACCTAGGGCACCAGAATAAATAAATAAATAAATATTCCCCCCCCAGACAATGCTCAAAAATGAGTAATCTGTAGGTTTGCTGAAAATTTCAGTAAGTCATACCATTGTTTCCCAGGATATTCCTCTGTCCATCTGCTGTCTCTTGCCTCGAGCTGTTTGTGGGGCCTGATTGCTAACCAGAGTTCTTCCATGCTATGACATTAAAATGAGCTATGTTGGCAGAATCAGATCCAAACTGTACCTGATGAGCCAGTAAACCTTTAATACCATTTGAATCCTAAAATCTGATCACTTTACTTCCCTCCAGAGATGGGGTATTTTAAAGTATTAGTTTATCTGCACATAGGGGAGATGCTGAAATAATAGATCAGAAATAGACCTGAGACTAGTTTGGATTCCAAATTAAAAAAAAAAAAGGACATAAACTGAGTAACTTTAAAATCTCCTTGGCCAAAAAACTGCTGCAGGCACCTCCTGAAGGAGCAAATGTAATTCCTTAAAAGCATAATGTAGAAATTAGAAGTTCTTTTGTCCATTAATGCTCAGCAATTTTCTGCCCTGTGCCACTCTTTGAAGTGACTGTGGGAATGTGCACAGGGCAGCAGGGTGGGCACTGGAATCCATCCAGAATTTTAGGCTGTGTTAACATCTTGTTCATATTTCTGTAATTCTCAAAAAAAAGTGTTCTCTTTTTTTGTTGTTGTTGTTTTTCTCTTATTAAGGGTCTGCAATTTAATTTAAAACAGAAATCAAACTTTTAATGTCCAAGGAAGTAGTCAAAAAATTCTTGCTGGTTTTCAAGTAACAAAAAAAAAAAAATTATGCACTTTTCTCATGTTAATAACAGGACTTTGTTATAGGCAGCTGCTAAAACAGCTAAACGTTATGTCTTTCACTGATTTACTTTATTTGCAATTCTTTATAGCTTTGTGAGAATTTAAGTATTTATTATTAATTTTCCATGTTTTTAAGTGTTACTAAAGTGTTTTAGCCACTTTTGAGAACAAGAGCTGGAAAAATAGTTATGCACACTGACTGTGGCTGATTTTCCTGAGAACCTATACTACCGCCTAGACTATGGAATACAACTTTGAAATTTGCCCTTTGCAAAAAACTAAGTTTTGGGGGGAAAAAAATTCAAGTTATCCTTTTTTTTTTTAGAAGAGAAACTAACAGTTGGCTCCTACAGTTTCAGAACACTGTCCCAGAATGGCTGATATTTTGACAACTTTTTGCATCAGCAATATTGCAGATCAATTATTTCCGTGGCCTAAACCCCACAGCTTCTCAGTGAAACAGGGGTGGCTGGGAGAATAAAGCAGCAGCATTCCTAAAATCCTCTCTTTGTTTCTGAGGGCACACTGTGTGCTGCTCTGGGACACAAAAGGCAGCCCATTTCTCATCTGAGAGTTCCTGGCAAGACCAACATTCCTCCCTCAGTGTTTGAGGCCTGTTCTTCCTGCTGGCAACAGGGAAGGGGAGGAAGTTTTTGCTTTAACTGCACATGCAGTTACTGTTTCTGTCCTGCTCCAGATGCTCACCAAATTTGA
>VZUA01105548.1:9006-26308 GCA_013401035.1 Horornis vulcanius
TTTGATGTTGGTGGTAAGAGTGGATCATTTGCAGCTGTAAATGTATTTTCTGCACAGTCCAAGCGCCCAGGAATACAGGAGGCTCTGCAGAGCACCAGTAAGAGGCCTGTTGAAGACTGGATTGTTGTTTGCCCCAGGCAGTGAAACATATTCCTGGAGTGTGTGCGTGGGTGCTGCAGCACCGAGCCGGGCTCAGGGCTCCGTTCCAGGCTCTGCCCCTGACTCAGCTCTGCTGCCTCGGGCTCTCCAGGGAGAGTTACCTGAGCTCTTAATTCTCTCATTAGAAAATGTGGAGGTTATTATTTGCTCACTTCCCCATAGCAGTCTCACAGGGGTGTGAGTTAATGAACATCTGTTAATGTGTGGAAATAAATACTGTGCAAGTGCCGGAGCAGTAGCAGCACTCACACAAAGGGCTGGGAATCTGCAGCTTTTTCCTACGGGATTGTGCTGTTAAGACTAAATCACCATTTCAGCAAGGCACCTGTGGAGCATCCCTGTCTCCAGATCCCCCTCTGTGCCCTGGGAAATGCTCCTGAGCCCAGGGCTGGGACAGTTCTGTGCTGCTCTGGGAGCTCTGTGCAACCTCGTGTAACCCAGGTACGTGCAGCTCATGGCACACAGCTCTCGACGAGTGTGATGTGCCCAGCTCCCGTTCATTATCCTCACTCATCTGCCACTCATTAAGGGGGAAAAAAAGATACTGTTGTCTGCAAAAATCGGATTTGTTACCCGGTGTACAGCAAGCCAATAATGGCACATTCGAGACAGACACTGATTATTTATTTCAGAGTTGCCAAGCCTGGGTGCCAGGTGGAGCTCCACAAATCAACCACCAGAACTTATTACTATTTATACATTTTAGCGAACAAAGGAATTTTTCCATATTCCACACTTTGCAACAATGCAGTTCCCTTCTTTAAAGCCTCCTGATTTCTCTCTCCCCTCTCTGGATCCTTACTGGGTTGATGTCGGGAGGGCGAAGCCGCGCTCGCCGCCCCGGTGCCCTTCCCTTCTCCGGGGCGCTGCGGGCGGCCCCCGCAGCTCGCAAGAGTGAATCGCTGCCAGCCTTTGGCAGTGCCGGCCGGTCCTAGAAATCCGGCTGGCTGCTGGAGCGGCTGCCAGGAGCCTCCCTCGGGCCGTCATGTGAGCAGTGTAAACAGCCCGGCCGGGCGAGTGGGCGGCTCGGCGCTCGCCAGTGGGGCAGAGTTCAGTGCCTGCGGCGGGGTTACTGCCGAGCGCCCGGGGTTGCCATAGCGAGCATTGCATAACGCTGGCAGCGGCCCCGGCCACAACGGGCCCCGCGTTCCTTCTGCTCGGTTTGTTCATTGTTGCCGAGGCCCACTTTGCTGTCGCAAATGGAGTTCCAGGCATAGTTCCTGGCCGGGCTGCTGTGGGAGGTTTCACTGGGAGCAGGGAGAGAGAGGAGCTTGCTGATGGAGCCCTGTAACTGGGGCATTCGCATTGCCTGCAGGAGGGTTGTTTGCATGAGCAGAAGCTTTGCATGCCAGTGAAGTTGTGGGAGTAAGAGAGAGGTGTTTAACTTCCTGATACATTGTCTTCTAAAAGGAAGCGATTTGATGTAGGACTGCAATTTGCAACCTGCTAGGGAGCCCAGGGCATCGGAACATCAGCATTATGTGGGTACAGCATGACTGCAAGAATTAATGCTCCCATATCATTGCACAGATCAAATGGATTGCAGAAGATGGGAGTTTGTGGGAGGCTGAGAAGTCAGGAAACTTTTTGGATGGAATTGGTAGAAGCTGGAACGTTGCAACATGGGAAGCTGCATTTGGAATCAGGCCACCATCCTCTGGAGAGCTCTGCTGAAGTTGCATCTGCATTTACATAAGTTTTGGCATGAGAAATCAATGTCCATGCAGTGACTGTTCTGTGCTTTCCCTTTCTAGATGATTAATTAAAGTGGCTGAGGGATTGATTTGGCTACAAGCTGTCTCCTGAGGTTTCTGACTGTAGTATTTTTGTTATGTGGAATAGACCAAGGTCTATCTCTTTGGCTGGAGTGATTATGCCTTTGGCTCTCCTGCTTTTTGAGGGTCTGGCCATTGAGTCAGTGGCAAAGTCCTGTTTGACTTCCGTGGGCCAGAGTCAGAACTGCAGTTTTGCCTGTACAGTGTGGTGTATTTATCACTCCAAGAGCAAACAGATTTAATATTTGGGTTGTGATGAAGGGTCACCAGGTTTATTTGGCATATGAAGGTTGTGGTATTTCAGTCATTAGCCTCTGAAAGATTTTGCTGGCTGCTGTGAGAGACTTTTTGTTCCTTCCCCTTGGGTTTGTACCTTTTCCACTGTGAGGTCCTGGGCATGTTAGGATGCATGTGTGACCTTTTGTGTGGCAGAACTGCAGAGCAAACCTAGCTAAGAACAACAGGGTATTGCCTTTTCCCTGTGCTCTTGCAGCTCTTCTGCCAGGACAGTGAGACCTCCTTCCCCAGTTTGGAACTGGAAATCTTTCCTTGAGCCAGTGGTGCCAGGACTCGTGTGAGCTGGACATGGCTTCTTGGTGAATAGCTTAGCACACCTTGTCCCAAGCTCTGCCCCACTGAGCTCTTCTTTTCTTTAAAGCATTTTACAACACAAAAATAAACTAAGGGAGGAGTGAAGTCCAGTGGTCTGCTCCTCAGAGAGTCTTGGTTTTGGTGGTGATTTGTATTTCAGTTTTAAAACATCAGTGGTGATTGTGGGATTGCTGGGCTTTTTGTTCTCAGTCAGGGCAACTTAGACTGTCAGGGCCCAGATGAATTCCGAGGCACTGTGGCAGAGCCAACAAAAATAATGAGGAATGATCGTGGCTGAGAGCTGTTCTGGGATCTGCCTGATCACTTCATCTGGGCCTAGTGGTGCTCATTCCTCACAGTGCCCATGGTGCTTTGGAGAAATACGGGCTGTGTCCTTCCCCTGGTATTGTCTGGAATATCTGAGTGACCAGAGGCATCCCAAAGGGGTACATGATGGAGCCCAGGGAGTTAGTAGAGACCAGTCCACCTTTTTTGGGATCAGGTCAGTCTATCCCTCCCCTGGGAGCTGACACAGACAAGAGCAGAAGGTTCTAGGAGTGTGGTCTGAAATTCCCAAAGGCCACCAGCTGCTGTAGTCCGTGTCTGCTGTTCCACTGAGTGTTTCCATCCACATTCCTGGCCTTAGGAAGGTGCTGAACCAAAATGCTGCTGCTTTGCCCAGGAGTTGTGCTCCTTGGTCCCTCCTGGAAATCGTGTCCCTGGGCCACAGCATCGTGTGGTGACACCGATGTGACCAAAGCAAGGTGCCCAGTGGGTGACACACCCAGCCCCTGTCACGTGCTCTGGCAAACAGAGTCTCCATTGTTGGGATGACATTTGGCCCAAATGTCTCAGCTTTCTTATCTGCTCTGGAGAGCCTGGGGAATTTTGAACTTTAAGTATTACTGTGTTTTCTGCTGAAAAGGACCGGTTCCAAAGAGTATTCCTGGTGTTTGCAGTAGAAATCAAAGCTGTTTGTGATTACTTGGTTTGGGAGCCCATTCACTGTTTGGCACCAGCCTCTAAGGAAGTCCTGACTGCTTGAAATGTTATCCTTGTTGCAGGGCTCCTCAGCTCCAAATGGACAGAACTGTTTACCATATTCATAATTTTGGAGTTTTATACAGTATTTTATATATTTTGGGCTAGACCTTCAAGTCAGGACCAAGATGTTGAACTTGATTCAATACCCCAGGGAAAGACAGTACAAGTAGTAAAGGGCTCCCAGTACCCAGGATTGCTGAGACATGTCTTAGATTTCCATCCAGAAATCAGGGAACAGACAGAACACTTTTCTTAGAAGGATCCCAAACTTCTTAACAAAGGGGTAAACATATAATTATTTCCATTTCAGTGGTGTGAAGAGCAGAAGATAAAAAATGCTGTGACTAAATATCAATTCAGAAATAATGGAGTTGAATTTTGTTTCCTGTCTTACACAGCATGGCCTGATACCCTCTCCAAACTATTTTTTTAAAGTTACATTTTAAAATTAGCTTTAGCCATCCTGGCTTCTATGTATTTCTGGTCTTGAAAGGAACCATCAATTGTTTTTGTTTGAAGACATTGAATATGAACTTGTTCCTACAGAGCTTTGTGCTGTAATTTATCAACAAGGCACTGAGGCACAGACGTCAAATGAATACCAGATTTCAAATTATGATAAGCAATTGTGTCATCCCTGTGAATAGACATCAGCCTCTGCTGAGAAATCATCAATAATTCATTTAAAAAAAATAAATGAGTACAGGGCCATTTGGATAGGTCTTTGCAAACAACCAGTCCTGTGTTCTGTCATAATTCCTGTGAATTTAAACCCAAAGGATGCTTATTTCTCGAAGAGAAATACATGATCATGCCCAAGTCAAAAAAATGTGTTCCCTCAGGACCTAATTACCATTTCTCTTTGGGGAGGTATGGAGGAAGTTGGAGTGTCACCTGTCAGGGGTGTACTGGGTTTGTCCATGGCTCAGTGGGAACATGCAGAGCTCTCCCAGAGTATTTTACTGTTAATATTCCAGTCATTAACATCTCCCCCACTTCCTTTATCCTCTACCTACACCAAACCCTAAGATTATTACTTCCAATCTTAAAATAAAACTCTCAGAATAATTTGTATTTCTTTACTATGAGGAGAGGGAGGATGCTGCTGGTTTAAAAATTTCTTGAGCTTCCCTGTCGTAGGTGGTTTTTCATTTGACAGTTGGCATCCTGCTCGAGTCCATTTCTCTCCCAAATTGGAGGTTGTTACATTCCAATAAGCACACAGCATCTGTTCTCTGTAGAACATGATGTAGCAAGATGCTGATCATTTATCTAAGTGGGCTATTTTCAATTGAATCAGAGATGTGCATGCAGTCTAACAGCAATAATTCCCTCCTGTCTGTAATTGCCCATTATAGGAAGAGGAATTTATAAATAGTTATAAAAGTCAGGATTTAGAGGCTGTGCTTCAAGACCTAGGGCTAGCCGGTCTTAGCTTATCTTAGCATAATCTCAAAAATAAAAACTCTCTGCTTTACTTTGGAGAGCATGAAATAATTTCTGTTTACACAGTTTTTTCAATTACTTTGATGCTGTGATATAAAGGTCACCGATTGCCTCTAGTCATCACATGGCTTTTTCACTAATTGTGCACTCACCTCATTTTGTTCTGTGGGATCTTTTGCTTCTTGATCCAGTTTCATTGCCCAGATGTTCATTTCATACAGTTATAACTTTATACAAAGGGCATCCTCTGTTCCAACAAACACATTGTGGTCGTTGTTCCCAGCTGGAACAGCCTCGTGCACAGCAGCTCACCTGCTTCCATCATCAACCCACCGACCTTTGGGCTGATTTAATGTAAAATCAGGCACTGGGGATAAGGAGCAAAAGTTATGCCAAAAAGTTTCCTGGTCCTTAGCCTTGGACTGATTAAGGTTGTGCTGCAGGATAAAAAGGCAGTAAGAAATGGGAAAGCTCTTTCATCCTGACCCTTTGGGTGTGTAGTGGGATGGAAAATCACATGAGCACCTTGAAAGTTTTGCACTGGTGTCTTGGAATGTGTAAATGGAGATCTTAACATCTCCAAGAAGTCACTCTATTGCCTGTTCCCTATAAAAGCCACCCACAATGGTTTCGTGTCAGGGCAGAGAGGTCCCTGCTGGTCCCCATGGGGTGACTCTCAGGTAACCAGAGGCCCCCAGGGCCTGGGGATTTCCCAGCTCACAGATTTCCGGAGGGTAGATCTCAAGGTTATCCCATAACCCATTTGCTGTTTGTGGAGCCACGTGGCCATCACACAGACCAGCTGTTGGGTTTAACTTAACCTTTAGAGCAGTCATGAGAGCTTAGTTCATGAGCAGAATAAATTACACGGAAGGCTTCAAGAGAGGATTGTCCATCTGAATGCACTGGCTGCTGCTGAAAGCTCTGTGCAAGATGAGCAGTGGAAAATTGGACAGGGATTGAGCAGTCAGTCTGTCATGTAAGGAGAGTATAACTTGGCAATATATATCTGTGAAAGTTTTGAAATCTCTACCTTGGCCAAAAATGACCTCCCAAATGACAGCAACCTGGTCATCTTGAGCACTAATGTTCCTAGAAAGATGACCCTATAAAACCCTGCTGGCAAAGTGCAGCGTGTTCCAGTGGCCAGGCTGAGGTGGGAAAGCAGCTCCAGCCCAGGGCAGGCAGAGGAGGAGGCCTGGAGAGGAGCTGGCAGTGATTTTTGACATCTCTGATTCTCAGCTGTGAGGCTGCTGGGCCAAACCTGCACAAGGTGGGATGGTGGTTTTTGCTGATGTGATTTGCTGTGGGCCCTTGCAGCTCCCCACAAGGGAGCTCCAGGATATCCAGGACATCCCCTGCATCCTTCCTGGGCAAACCTTGGCAAGGGCAGCTGCAGATGCCAGTGTCTGCTCTGCTCAGCCTGGCAGGGAAGAAAGCAAAGGAGTGAGATGGAGAAAACCAGGGGTCCTGTCTGGTTCTTGCTACCAGTAGATGGACACATAGGAAGGTGCAGGATTTTGTTTTCTGAACGTGATGTTTCCTGTGACTACTGAAATCAGCGAGCAGAGACAGACCCTTCTCCACACTGCAGCAACTGCAGCACCGTAATTCTCCATTTCCCTCTCTTGAGGCTGCAGATTCCTTGGCACAGCTGTAAATTCCCTGTACAGTGCACACCATGGGTTCCACTGAAAACCCCTGGGAAGACAACTCTTCTGGAACCTTATTCCATTAAAAATATTTTTTTTCTCCTATGCATCTCCCCATTTTTCCCTGCATCCAAGCAGCCACCTGCATTCAATATCAGACACGTGGAATCCCATAAACATCCTTTCCAGACCATAATAGTTTGATGGAAATATGGCCAAGTGCCCAAACCCCTGTGCCCTTCCCTCAGCCCCCTGCAGCAGCATGACCTGGGAGGCCTCCGGTGCAGGATTTATGTCTTGATGTGTGGCAGTGACTGACAGCAGCAACAAGGAGCTCTCTGGGGCAGGACAGGGAGGGGAACGGTGTCTCCTGGGACGAGCTCCAGTCTGCTCCAGGGAATGTGCTAATTTTCACTCCTTTATAGTCCTTTATCTCAGCCCTTCGACCTTGAGCTCAGAGGAATTATCAGCCTTAGCCAGATAGGCAGCGTGCAGTTAACCATTGAAATGCTGAATGTTTCTCGTATGAAGTTCTGAAGGCAAAAGTAATGAATGCAGCTTATTTTAATAGCGCAGCACATCGGGGGACTGTTGAGGTTTGGGGAGAACCTGTTTATGATATTAGGAAACATATTTTTTCCATGTATGATTTTGTGAGCAGTTTTCAAAGTTTGATGTCCCTTCAGCGTTCCCTGGGCATGTGGAGACCTCCCATAAGCCTGTCCTGTGTGCATGGCTGTGTATGAACTCGGTTTTCTGCATCATCTTTTCATCCTTATTGTTCCCAATTATTCATATCCAAAGCACAGGCAGAAAATTACTGGTTTCATGCTTTTTGTGTGTCCCTTACTATCATGGGAACACATTTCCAACTTCATAAAGTATTAAACAAATTCTTACCATAAAAGAAAAGTCACTTCCTGGAGCAGTGTAGATGAATGTATTTATTGCCAGTTCTGCTGCTGACTTCTCTGGGTGACTCTGGGTTTGTCATTTAGCTTTGTGTAAGTTTTTGTGTTTGCAGAATGAGCTGGGGATACTTCCATGGGCCATCGTGGCTATTAATGAGTTAGGAATGTGCTTCTGTGCATGTGTCTCGTTTGGCAAGATCAGCTTCTCTTCTGTACCTGACAAATATGATGCAAGAAGAATATTTCCTTTTCCTTACTGGCAGTAAGTGGTCTCTCTGTGACCAGCAGTAATTGTGTAGAAGCAGAATTTTTGGGTAGAATATTCCTGCTTAATCAGTTCAGTGTTGATGGAGTTAATTTGCTCATGCCTTCAGATTGTTTTGTTTCCAGGGATTCTAAACCGTTGCCTCCAGCTGTTCATTTCCATTGACGAGGATGATCTTTATCTGTCTAAACTAGTTAAAACCTGCTCCACTACCCAGCAGCCTTTTTGGAGACAGCCCAATAAAGCTGAGTGCAGTGGCTATGACACCAAAGCCTCCTGGACATCATAAATTCCAAGCCCTACTTTTTTTTTCTGACCTCTCACTGTTGGAGCACCCTTCCTGTTTTAATGGGACTCTTCACTTCCTCCACTTAAGTCCTGTCCAAAAAGGAGAATGATATTTGCACTGTAAGTGATCAGTGTAAGAATCCCTGATAGATTAATTTGCTGCTTTAATATTATCAGAGTAAGGCTTGACAGACCTCAAATGTATCATTCAAACAACTGAAGCACTGTCAGACTTGCACCTGGACTCAGTGTGGTTGTTTCTTGGGATGTTTTAGGTGAATCATATTTATAAATGTGCTCAGTTTAAGGCTTGCTGTGACATGCTGGGACTTGTCATACCTTCAGGGTCACCAGGGCCACTTCCTCCTCAAACAGGAGGTGTGAACGTTTATGTGTGAGCAGATGAGATGGAGCCTTGTTAAGCTGATGAGGCAGCCACCAGATGCACCAGGGCATCTTTACAGAGGTGAAATTCAGGTGTCCATCAGGCAGAGATGCTGTCTGTACTGGAGGGAATTGCCAACAACACAAAATTTTCTGTTGCTGTATTTCTGCTACAGCGACCAGAGCTGGAATGGGTAGCCTCGTGTAGGAACTCCCTCCCTTGTGCTGGGGCTTCTAATTCACATTATTTGGGCCTGAGCTGAACAGGAACATGTGACACAACAGGGAAAATCTAATGGTCAGTTTGGACATAAAGCTCTTCCTTCCATTCCAACTACTGTTAACAGCAGTGGGGAAATCCGAGGCAAGAAAACCTCTCCTGGAGACCCAGGCTGAGATTTATTTTGGAATGTGCCAAGGAGACGTTTCCCTGTATTTTGTTGCAGAAGTTGCCATCCCTGCAGTCTGGGGAGGGAGCAAGGCCTGAGCAGTTTTGGGATGTGGCTCCTGCTCTCTGCTGCAAGCAGCTGGATCAGTTCAGCTCCAGGCCCCTGGGTCCGTGGGAGAATGCTGTGTAGTCATTTTGCTGCTGAACCACCTCACAGCGATTATCAAACTTCCAGAGGAGGGAAAAGGTCTGAGAAAAAGGCCAGTTTAACATGTCATTATTGGGCTTTAGCAGCTGTGTGTTATCCTATTGTTACTAATAACCTTTGCAACTTTGTGAGCAATGTTTTCTTGGCATCATTCAAACATAATGACTGGGGGGTCACATTCAGCTCTCAGTTGTGTAAATATGGAATGTTCTCTTGGCTGTCTGGTGCTATTTTGCATTTGGCTCATGGTCCCTGCCCCTAGAATCCTGAAATCCAAAATAACCAGGCAGGGAGTTCAGTCACAGTATGCTCTGCATACCAGCTGGGTATGCAAAGCACAAAATAAACACATGAACAGCTACTATCAAATCCAAACCATATAATTACAACTCTGCTGTCCTCTGGTTGTGGTTAATGGATTATTCCTTAATAAACGACAGCAGGAGTTTGCTTGGTACCTTCCCAATGTAATTCCCCAGTAGATTGTGATTGGGAAGTCTTTCAGAAAAAATGTGTTTTTAAAGGGGTTTTAAATTTGATTGGGAAAATCAAGAAAAAGAATTTACAAAATAGATGTTGCTTGAACTAAAGCAGTCACAAAGTCTGCCTTGATGGTAAGAGGAAAGGGAGACCTTGGCAAATCCAGGAGGAGGGTGTTTCAACCCTCCAGTATCCGAGCTTGTGATACTCTTAAGTAAGGTTCAGTGGTTTTGTGTGGTAAATAAATCTATCTTGATTTCATTCTATGATTAAGATGGTCTCTCTCTTCCAGAGCAGTGAAGTGACTGATTGCCCTTCTCATTTTCAGGGATCTTCCTGATGATCCTGCTGTGGAGTGGGACACACAGCTCCTCGCCACCCTTGTCCTGAAGCACATAGAAGCCAAGAACATCAACCTGGTAATGTGACACTTTCTGCAGCACAGGCAATTGCCAAATTACTCCTGACACAGTGTTCTGGGCTTTGCCTTTCCCTCTGGAAGCTTTCCTTGGAGTCTCTGAGGTTAAGATGTATCTTCTCTCAGGGGAGCTTTCTTTACTTCCCAGTGAAAAATCAACAGTGGAGGAATTTTGCTTTTGTAACTCTTCAAATGGTTTCTGTATTTTAAAGTAACCATGTTGGGATGGAGAGAGCCCATTTGGGCTTTAGACTTAGGTTTAGGCTTAGGTTTGAAGCCCATTGGCAGATGTGTGTTAGAGAGCTTGAGTAGCAGGGTTATAGGTCAGGATTGAAGAATATTAAACTGAGGAGATTTCCTGGCACTGGAATAGTTTGGGGGTTTTTTTCCCACAGAACAGGAAAAAGGGCCTAGGCATGGAAAGGGTTGTGTTCTGTTCTTCTCTGTTGAACCCTGCTTTGATCAGGCATGGCACTGTCACACACTGATTAGCAGCAAAATCACGAAACTCTCAAAGCCTTTCAGCACTTCACAAAACAAGAAACCACATCTCCTGTAGCATGAAAGCCCCACGAGCACAAAACCAGCATCATGCATCCAACTTTGTATTGATTCTGAGGCTAATTTTCCATGAAATTCATTGCTGTGCACAGAGACAAATGCAGTTTTCCTGGACTCCTTTTGTCCCTTTTGGCCCCCTGAATAGATAGGTTTTAATCTAATCTGAAAGCTCCAAACACAGGAGGGTTTGTATTGCATGTTTGTGACTCTCAGGGGCACAGGGACAAGTGCACCAAAACCCCAGAAGAAATTCTGAAAACACCAGAACTCCTCTGCATGTTTAGGAAGGATTAGATCTTTGCCTTGGGGAAAATTAAACTCCAGCTGTTTGTGCTGGGGGAGGCTGGGGTCTGCCACTGACAGAACTGAGCTGAGCAGTGAAATGTGGGGTTTGCAGAGCAGGAAATGTTTCCTGCTAGGATGGGAGCCCCTGCATTCCCATCAGCTCTTCCCTGAGCAGCACAAAGGACAAATCACTGCAGCAGGACACAGCAGCAGCACCAAGGGCAGCTGGAGCAGCTTCTCAGGGCTGCTGGTAATGAACTGCTCTGGAAATGTTCATTATTTGAAGAGTCCTAAGCAATCACACAGGTCTCAGGTGTTTGCTGTAATACCATTCATTTAGGAGCAGACTGGATTAGCCAACAACGGCAAGAGAAGCACATAATTACCTTTGTTAAACATCCTGCAATTTAAAACTTCAGAGCTTGCTCTCTGTGATAGCTCTGCTGTCCTAAACCAACAGCCTTGCCTTGAAAGGTAAAAATCCATTTCTCTCTAGTGTTGAAATTGATAGAATTGGCTAAACATGTTAAAAGAGCCTTAAAAAACCAAGAACTAACAGAGTTTCAGACCAACTCAGTGGCGTCAACATGACTGGAAGGTGTGTATTGTAGCTATCCCAGTGGGAAAACTTTCCCCAGTTCTCCCAGTAGTCACAGCATTGACAATGGTATCTTTATTATCTTTATTTACAGAACGTGTTGTGTGCCATCTGGCAGTGGAGCAAGGGCTGCAATTCCAGCATGTCTGAAAGGGAGGATTGCAAGGCAAGGAGTCCCACATGTTCTGTGTAGCTTCCTTCCATTACATGGTTACTCATTTGTTCAATTGCCCTGGAAGTCCAGGAGTAGCTCAATCTTTTTGGGAGCTACAGGGACATATTTCATACAAGCTCTACATTAAATAGTGCAGACACAGAAATTAATGTTTGGTGTACTCAAAGCCAAAACTAATTTATAGACTTTGGAAATTATTTCCTGCCTGCTGGATTTACAAGCAAAAGCCAGTGTTGCAGGGAGAAGCAGCCAAGGCTGCTCTGTCCTGATCCAGATTAGAAAGTGTTTGGTGTGTAAAAAAAGAAGTTACATAGTATTGTATGAGCTCCAGGCAGGCTCTTGTTGCTCCTAAATCAGACACAAAAGACATTTCCAAACTCAGAAGAGACTCAAAGGGAGTTTGTATCTCTCTGGTCTCTGGGAGTGTGAGGAGAGGTGCTCAGGGGAAGGCCATGAGAAGAGGAGTTGCTTGCTGTGGCATTTTAAGGGATGGCCCTTATTAAAAAGCAGAGACCTTTGTGTCCCCACAGCAGATGTGTGCTGTGTTTGATGCACTGTGTGACACCAGAGAGAGGAGGAAAACCTCAGCTTTGAGGTGTGGGGAGGGATCATGGACTCCAGACCTCTCAGGAGTTTTCTCTTCTGCTGGTAATTGAGTAATTTCCTCTGTGCTCTCCCCTCTCCGGAAGGGATTTCTGGACCTGTTTGTCTTGGCTGCTGCTCTGGCTTCCACTAGTGAAAGCTCCATTTCCTGAATACCAAGGTCACCCAGAAGAAAAACCAGCAACAGCAGCAGCTCCCATTTCAGAACAGGTGTGGGGAGGGAACTCCCTCTTGCCCTGAAGATTTCATTGAGCAATAATTTCCACACGAAGTATATTTACTATCCCAGCCTTTTGCTCCCAGAACTGGCTAAGCCTGTTTTTAACCCAGACACTTTGAAGATGTGCAGGTTTTCTCATCCTGTCCTGATTGTTTGCTTGATTTCATCATCAGCCTGGTTCAGGTTGGGAGTTAAAAGCCAGCCCAGCAGGAGCTGCACCGTGTGGAAGGAGCAAATGCTCCCGTGTGAAAATATCTTCAGCATGTGAGAAAGAAATTCAAATTCCTTATCAATGAAATGAATCCCTGAAGCCAGAGGGATTGATTTACATGTGATTGCTGCCTGCTTTAAGTGGTGCTGTGGAATCAGAGCCCTGTTAGATAACTTATATAGATATTTAGATGATATATGATATATTAAGGGTGGGACATCCCTGCTGTCCCAGAGCCAGATGTGTGCTAAGAGGGATCAGACAAAGGCAATGCCACCTTGGCCAAGTCACTGTGCAGATATCTTGGGAATTGTACTTAAAAATTCCTTTATTTAGAGAGAGACAGGCAGTTCAGGCATAAATGTCCTAACAGTAAACTGGACTACAGCAATTGAAAATGGGCTCTGTGTAGTCTCCTCAGCTGGTTCAGACATTACATAAGCTCAGCAGCTTCTATTTCAAAACAGATGTGGAGAAGAAAAACCTCCAAAGGTGTTTCTGAACAGATAATTCCCATGTCAAGAATATTTCCTAACCCAGCCTTGTTGCTCCCACAGTTGGCCCGAGCCAGTTTTGTAAAAACAATGATTAGTTTATTTAGTCTGCTCACTGAAGTCTCTTATCTCAGTCTTCTGGTTTGTTCTCTTGTAACCTCCACAGAAGAAAAAAATGTGTGTTTTGGCTGGTCTGGGTTTTTTAGCTTTCCTAAGGAAGCAGGAATAATGCAATTGTATTTTTGTGTACATGCACATGCATGTTTCAAAAGACTTTAGAGCCCATTGGCTAATTTCAACCACGTTTGACAGCAGGGTACTGCTCTTAAAAATGTTCTGTTTGTACAGGTTATGTGAAAATCAGGGACCAGGCAGAAGAGACAAACCCTCTCTCTGTCCCCGCTGAGTAAAAAGATTTAGTGCATGTCCAGCTCTTATCAGACTCACACTGTTACTCACCTGAATAGAAATTAATTCTGCTGCAGTGAGTGGGGTATGTGTCATCTTAGGGAAGTACCACTCTGAGTAGGAATGAGTTCAGAGTGTATTTTTTTCTTATCTGTGAAGTCCAGGGTGCTGTGCTCACCCTGAGCTGTGCTGAATTTGATGTGTTTGCAGATGAGCTCCTCCAAAAGCTGATATCCATGGGGAGGGCTCAGCACCATGGCAAGCCCTGCAGAGCTCTCTGGTAGTGCTGATGTGCAGCAGCAGCCAAGGTTAAACACATCCTTTTTCTCCTTATAAATTAGGAGTTGACCAAAAAATGCTTCTTTGGACGTGAATGAAATTTTGCTCCCACCAGTTCCTGCCAGCAAAGAGCAACCTGGTGCTTGCTGGCAGCCACTGTGCAAAGTGGAAAGTCTCACTGTGGGCTTGCCCTGGGTGGGTGGGTGGGTTTATAAGCAGGCTTGTGTGAAGTTTGTGGATTTTGAAGTGTTTCTTACCACTGCCTTTGTGTTTCCTCTCCCTCTTGACTCAATATCCCTGTCTGAGAGGGCCTCTCCTGCTGGAGGGTGGAGGAGCAAGTTGCAGGACAGGGTGGCTTTTGATCTTCCCCTGATCTCTAACCCAGTGCTTCAGGCCCTGCATATAAAGCAGATTTTGAGAAGGGAGGTGCAGTGAGTGAGCAAGGCTGTAGCATTTCCTTCCCTGAAGAGAGAACAAGCTGGCAAGGAAGCAAACATTGCCTGAAACGTGGGAGTTGATGATTTCTTCCTGGTCCCAGAGAAGGGAGCTGTGGAGAGCTCTGCTGCTGGGCCTCTCCTAGAGCAAGCACTGAGCTTTGCACTGTCCAGAGACCATCACTTTCACTCCCTGGAAAGGGGATGGGCACACATTCCCTGTCCACTCTACACTCTGTGCTGCCAGTCTGGCTGTTTGGTTGGAACTGGGAGTCTTTAAGTACCCATTGCACAGCCCCACAGAGAGAGTGAGGCCCCAGGGAGGTGCCTCAGCCCTGCCACACTGTTGGTGGGTCTGAGGGCAGGAGCCAGGGGTGTGCTGTGCTCTGGACACTGCCTGGACAGTGCTGTGTTCACACATTACTTCTGCATTTTGGAGTTCCCATTTCTCCCTGCAGAGAATCAATTAACTATAGGATCTCATTCAGTGAAAAGCCTGATTTGGTTGTACAGAAGTGCAATCAGATTTTTGAAAAGGCTTCTTCTCCTATCAGATTATTTTATCACTGTATTATTCTGTGGTGAAGCCTCATTACAACCAGGACAGTTGTACATGCTTGTGTGGCTCTTGTTGCAGTGATGTCCTGATTCACAGCACAGCAAAGCAGAGCTTCACCCTGTCATCCACAGGCACTGGAGGATGTTCTCAGATCCACCAGTGATTCATAGAGCTGGACCTCTCGGGTCAGGAAAGCATTTGCAACAGATCACTTTGAAAGTGACCTTTTGCCCTGGTAATAAGTAACAAGTGCATCCTGCCAGTGGGGACACGATCTTTGTCATCTTTCTGTTGTTCAAGCTGTTAGGCTGTGTAGTCATCCAGTTCCAGAGTGGCTTGTTTGTTTGCTTGTGTTTCTGTGGCATGAGGAGTTCACACACAAGGCCTCATTGTGCAACACATAAACAACTCGTTAGACACAAGGGGCTGGGACAGGGCTTGGATGTCAAATTTGGGAACTGCACAGGCTCCTCCTCCTGCTCCTAAAGGCTTCTTCTTGTGTGCTTTTATTGCAGGTGGTGACGTTTGATGCAGGAGGAGTGAGTGGCCATGCCAACCACATCTCTCTCTACTCTGCTGTCAGGTACAATGTCTGCAAACTTCTCTGGGTGCCTCCCTGGGCTGGTGCAGGGTCATCCTGGTGCTGCTGTGGGAGCAGAACCAGGGGCAGCGTTCACTTCACTGCTCCAACTCAGTGCCAGGCTGTGGGACATGACACTGTGGAGAAACTGTCACAGCTCTGGAAATAACCCACAGCCTCTTTCAGTATTTCATCAGCTGGGACCTTGCTGGTCTCCCTTTCACTGGGCCCTCTTTGCTCTTCCTGTCCTTGATCCCACTAAAATATGCCACAGATCACTTTGCATTTCTGCTTTGAGGAGAGTGTGTGGATACCTGATGCCTGAGCTGGTGGCAGGTGGCTTTTGGAAAGTTCTTCACCAGAGGATGTTGCCATCTTGTCCAGGTACCTGAATTTACCTCTCTGTCCCAAGAACATCACTCTTTGACTGGAGCTGCCCCTATTTACCATTTTTAGGAATAGTCCTTTAGTTCCTTCACCATTTTATTCCTTACATTATGGGACCCTCTGTCTCTGTGCTGTGATGGTGAGGTTAATAGACAAAAATCCCTTTATTAAAATCAATCAAATTTTGCTGGCAAGACTGCAAAAACTGTATTTATAAAGTAAAAACTTTAACTCTCTGTGAATTCAGACCTCACTGTGTCCTAGAGAGTTCTCCAGAGCTGCCCCTGCATTTCCCAGGCATGAGAAGAACTCTTTGCAAGTATAGCTTTGTATTTATAGCACCCATTTGTTTTCTGAATCATCCATGCAATTCAAATAAACAAATCCTTCTGGCTCTCCTTGCTGACAACATCACAGTGATTTGCCTTTCTCACTTGCCTAGAGAAAGCTGCAGTGCCACAGAACCCATACTGAGACCTTCAACTCCTCTGGGGAGATGCTGAGAGCTTTGATGGCTGGAATTCAGTGTTAGAGGGAGATCATGGCTTTTCCCAGCAACTTCTGAAATAGCTGAACAGAGGAGAGGGGTGGAGTTAAAGCAAGCAGTGTCTTTGGGCTGAGTGGGGAGATGGTTTCAGGCACAGTTTGAGGAGTGAGCAGAGGTTGAGCAGAGGCTGATGACCAATGCTCACACCATTGGCACAGAGGGACCAAAGAGCTCCCAGCTGCCTGGACCTCTGTTTGCTCACTCAGCTGCTATATGACCTACAAAGAGGAATGAAGGGCAGGTTGTTAGGTGTCCTCCACCCTGAAGAGATCATGGGAAAACAAGGTAGCAGCTGAGCTATATATGAGAAATTTAAGGAAAATTCTTGATTTTGATCCCATTTTTACTCTCGTCTTACTTTGTGGCTGTGCAGAAATCACTTTCCCACTGTCATGCTTTATGTTTCCTGTGTGTGCAGTGGGGATTTAACCCTCTTCTTGTCTCAGAGGGTTAATGTTAGCAGGAAATGCTCATTGTCTACAATTCCCTTGAACCCAGAGCTTTGCATTGCTCCTCAGCTAGAGCAGAACATTGTCTGGGCTGACGAGATCCGTGCTGATAGGGACACCAGAGCACGAGCAGTTCTCATTAACTAAGGGCTGGTTTGTGTCTTGTCTCCCTTCCAGTCCTGAATCAGCAGAATTAATCATGGTAGCCCCATCATCTGCATGTGGCAGGAGTGATGCCGTGGCTGCTGAAAGGTTAAGTTTATTTTTAGTGGCTTGCTTGCCCTCATTATTTTTCAGTTTGTGTTATGGAGGAAGTAGAGCGTGACTGTATCACTCCTGACTCTCGGTGCCCTGATGAGTTCTCACATGTTGGCCAGTACAGGCAGCTCTGGGAGCATAAACTGAGGCTTCTCCTGTCTCCCTGTGCCAGCAGAGATCTGCAGAGCAGCAGTGGCTGCCCCTGGGGCCCCAGTGCTACATGGCAAGAGAAAAGCAAACGACCT